>CAUYPK010060971.1:0-98685 GCA_963574355.1 Loris lydekkerianus
GTTTGGGTACATATTTTTATTTTTGAAATTTACCAGTGGCTGCTGCATTTTCCACCTCGGCTTATACTCGAATCACTAAGTTTTCCCAGTTTTTAGGGTAAAATTAAGGGGGTCGGCTTATACTCGGGTCGGCTTATACTCGAGTATGTGTGGTATATATAATGACATGGAAAGATGTCTTTCAGAGGTGTTATATAGAAAAGCAAAATAATGAACAGTATATATAACATCCCATTTTGTTTGAAAGAAGATTAGTGAATGCCTAGAAGAAATCTGGGTAACTCTTCTGCTTACTGTTAATATTGGTTAAGTCTGGATGATGGGATTAGATATGACTTTATTATATTTTCTACATATATTTCTATATATTTCTGTAATGTTTTTAATTTATAAAACTAAGAAGGTATGTGTTTGCTAATCAGAAGAAACATAAATAACAAAATAACCAGCTTAAGAAGGCAGAGAGGTGGCGGCGCCTGTGGCTCAAAGGAGTAGGGCAACGGCCCCATATGCCGGAGGTGGTGGGTTCAAGCCCAGCCCCGACCAAAAACTGCAAAAAAAAAAAAAAAAAAGAAGGCAGAGAGGTATTTACTATATTTTAGAAAAATTTCAGGCTCGTTAAAAATGGGTAAGTGAATTTTAAACTTAGGTGGAATGTCTCCCACCTTGACAGTACAGATAACTGATTCATCGTGGTACATGAACATCAGGCACTTTTTAAGCACTGGAGACAAATACTTCAGTTGGGTGTCAATAACTTTTTTCTGCATCCTGGTCAGTTTTCTGAAACCATTGAAATGAACTTACATACATATCACTATTGGGGTCTGTGACAAATTTTTATTTCTTTGGCCCCATCCCCTAATACTTTAAAAGCAAAAAGTATTTGCTTGTGGTATATTACAAGTGGGAAAATTAGTAATTTTCTCTTAACAAGCAAATTTATTTTTAAGATTTAAATTTTAAATCTACTGGCTGATACTTGAAAGCATAACCATGCTCCTCAGTCCCAGTGTATTGTTTGTAATTGGTCCAATTTATCTGATTCAGGTGCATTGTGGCCAGGTATGAAACCTGAAAGTGGTTTAATTCAGACTCCATCTCCAAGTCAACACAGTGTTCTTACCTGCACGACAGGGTTAACCACAAGCCAGCCAAGCCCAGCACATTATTCCTATCCCATTCAAGGTAAATAGGCATGGTTGTGTGTGTGTGTTTTAATTATTATTATTGTTTCTTGTTTTTAATCTATCTGTATCTCCAAACACATTGGGTAATACAAGAGTTCTGCCTTCTAAAAGAGAGAGGAGTGATGCATGCTTTGTGCATGCTTTTTTTGTTAGGCAGACCAGAACTGAGGAGTGTGGTTTATAAGTAGTTTAGCCTTTGAATGGGAGCTGCTTAATGGAATTGAAGCCTTCGCTTTGCATGTTGGCTTCCGGAAAAAACCTCTTTGACTTTGTTGTACTTTTCTTTTTAGTGGCATTTTATCCTATAAGTGAGGAGAAGCCACCATGCATTAGAGTTTTTCTGATTTCTTTTTATGTGACTTGTTATAGTGGTAGGTGAGATGTATGCTTTTCTGCTGTGGCTTTATCACTCCTACACCCCAGTTACTACTTGGTGAGAGCATTTCTGTTGCTCAAAATGTTCATTCTTACTCTATTTCAGTATGAAAGGCACAGCATTAGAGCTTTTCAATATAAAAGTCACAGCATTAGAGCTTAAACTACGTAACTTTGCCTTCAGAGTTCTTCCTCTGTAAAAGTTTAGATTTGTTGCAAGACTATTAGGAAAGAAGACAAAAAACTCAAAAGACAGTGTGGAATTAATTGCCTATGCCTCTAAATACAGCGCAGGCAATTTGTCATTGCTCTGGACTGCTGTTAGTATCCATGAACCTGGCTTTTCATCTGCCTCCCTTCTGATATCTCCCAGTTTAAAATTTTATTCCTTATAAAATGGGTGATAGAAAAATGAGAATGGGACAGCAAAAACCTATCTGAGGTATGCTTAAAATATGAACTTTTGTGATCAAAAAAATGTTTTACATATATTAGACTGAAAAAACGATTTTAATCTTCAATTATAACTGTTTTCAAAAATGATTATTCTGCTTAGTCCAGTAGGAACAAGAACTGGTTAGTATGTTCCTAAGCTACCTTTACCTCCTACTGTTTACTGAGTCTCCCCTGTTTTTACTTATTTTCCCTCCTTTCTAAAACAAGAACAAGCCAGGAGGGAAAAAACTTTGCCTTCTCCACCACGCCCTTTCATTTTTATAAAGTATTTCTCAAGGTTGACATGCCTGTTGAGTCCAACCACAGGCAAGTTTAGTAGCTAAGTCCTTCCTAAACAGATATATCACCTACATTGTGAAGAACAGCAAGGGTTCTTTTATATGTATTAATAACCGTTTACCAAGGTACAGAACCACCACTCCTCTGTAGTTACAGTTAGAACTTGATAGCTGTTTACTTCTTCATGCTTATAAAAAGAGAGGGACCACCTCTTTTATCCCTTAAACTTCACTAGCCACTATCCTTGTTATCTGTTAGCACACTTTTTTCTTTGGATAGCTTAAACTGTTTTGCTGCAATGATAGTTGCTGGTATTTATGAAATTCTTTAACTGTGTTCTCAGGATTGTTGTAAGTAACAGGGAGATGTTACATAATCTTCACAACAACCGTATGAGAGAAGTAACCCCATTTTCAGAGTGGGAACCTGAGGCACAGAAAAGCTAAGTAAATTAACCAAACTCACAAAGTTAATAAATGACTAAGGTAGGATTTAAGCTAGGCATTCTGACTCCAGGCCATGAGTGCAATATTTATGATTTTCAGTATTGAGATCATGATATCAGTGTCACTTCTCTCATATTTGAGAGTCGATATTAACAAATATCTAAATTCGTTTTCCTTTTTCTCTTGGCTCATTTTATTGTTCATTAGAACTTTGGCACAGGGTAGAAATTAAATCAGAAGTTAACTATGAAGTTGCCAATTTTTGCCATTTATTATGAAGAAAACGTTTGTAGAAAAACAATTGGCTAAAGTGAAATACAGGTATTATTGGAAGATTTTAATTACCTGGGCTCACTACTATCAGACCCACTCCCCTCACTTACACTTTCCTTTAGTATGGATAATGAAGCAGCTATCCACGGCTCCTTCTTTCACCCTGTAAAATTACCAGATTTTTTTTAAGTGGCCAAAATAGCAATATCTACTCATTTCACTCTCAAGCATTCTGCAGTGGGCAGTAGCCCATCTTCTCTGGGGAAATTAGGGAAATTATCTCAAAAAAAAAAAAAGGAATTTCCACTTCTGGCTTGATTAATGCTAATCAAAACCCTTTCTTCAGTTTACACGTCAGTGATACCATAATGAGAAAGAACTGCCCTTATGTGCTTTTCAAAATCCTTTGAATAAGTAGATCTGTCTTGATAGTATTAAGCATTTTCTAGATTGTCAGGTGACTGTGTGGCCCTATCTTTGGTCACTTTCTTCAATTGGGGTGGCTTAATTGATTGAATAATACTTAAGACCTGGTGTGATGACTCGCACCTGTAATCCTACCACTTTGGGAGGGTGAGGTGGGAGATTACTTGAGACCAGGTGTTCTAGACCTACCTGAGCAAGAGCAAGACCTCATCTCTACAAAAACAAATTATCTGGGCATGGTGGCATGTGCCTATAGTTCCAGCTACTTGGGAGGCTGAGGCAAGAGGATCACTTGAGCCCAGGAGTCCTAAGCTACAATAAGCTATGATGAGGCCACTATGCTATAGCCGGGGCAATAGAGTGAGACCCTATCAAAAAAAAATTCAAGTGGCAAAATTAATTTCAAAAGTTTCAAAATTAATTTCAACTCAGTCTTCTAATAAAGAGTAAGTTCTTAGTAATTTAACGCAGTGTTAACTTTTAATGAACATCTTTGGGTTCTAATATTGTTAATGCACAGTAGTCTTTATATTTGACCAGGAGATTTGTTTTGTTTTTATTAATAGATTTTATTTTTTAGAATAGTTTTAGACTTGTAGAAAAATTGGAGACATAGTACAGAGTTCATAGTACTCTTCAGGTTCCCTGAACCTGCACACACTTTCCCTTTATTAACATCTTACATTAGTATGTCACACTTGTTACGATTAATGAACCAATACATTATTATTAACTAAGCCCATAGCTTACTCTGGTTTCCTTTGTTTTCATCTGATGACCTTTTTGGTTTCAGGAGTCTATCCAGGATACCACATTACATTTAGTGGTCATGTCTCCTTAGGCTTTTCTAGGCTTTGCAGTTGTTAGACTTTTCCTTGTTTTTGATGGTCTTAATAGTTTTGAGGAGTACTGGTCAAGGTGTATTTTAAGATGCTCCTCACTGGAATTTGATGTTTTTCCTCATGATTAGACCGGGGTTATGGAATTTTAGGAGGAAGGTCATGAAGGTAAAATATCTTTTCCATTGTATCATGTCAGGTGTACATACTACCAACATGATTTATGATTATTGATGCTGACCTCAGTCACCTGGTTAAAACTTTCTTACACTGTAAAATTACTCTTTTTCCTCCTTTTTCATACTGTACACTTTGGATAGAAGTCACTACAAGTAGCCCACACTTAAGGATTTATGTTGCCCTTCCTTTAGGGTGAAATGTCTACGTAGGTTATTTGAAATTCTTCTGCACAAGAGATTTGTCTCTTCTCCTCCGTTTATTAATTCATTTAGTCATTTGTTTATGGGCCTGTAGGTATTTTAATTTATTCTTCGGGTCATAATCCAATACTACTTTATTTTCTTCTTCCAGCTATTCCAGTTTGGCCACTGGGAGCTTTTAGTTGACTCCTATGCCTTTGAACATACTCCCATTTTTTGTTTGTTTGGGTGTTGTTAGATTTTTTACCAGCACTTTCTTACTTCCTGGTACTATAAGATGCTCCAGGCTTATGTTGTATATTACCTGTCAAAGTCCTTTAATTAGCCATATTTTCAAGAAATTCTAGTTTCTTTTATTGGAGAGACTGTATTAGAAACCAAGATCTGAGTGCACAGGATCCGCATTGCTACTGGGATATCAGGTGACATTTCTTCTAGGCTCAACTGACAGAGCAAAGAAATACTTGTATGCATATAACCCTTAAAGATACATATCTACAGATATTTCTATATGCAGTAAACTTTATGTTAAGTTAAACATGAGTTGTTACTGATTTGTCCGGATTTATTTCTTTACCACATAGATCATTCTAAACTCTGTCCTTTGCTGGTCTGTAAATTTTCATGCCAAGCGTGAGAAACAATGATTAGGAGATTTTTATTACTTTGACGTAATAAGCTCCTTGAGGGTAGTTTTTTCTATTTGTTTGTTTTGTATATTGATGCAACCCCAATACATGGAGTAGTACTTGAACACAGTAGGCACTCAATAAATATTTGATAAGTAAACGAGTTAATAATGAAGGCCCAGTTAAGCAGTTTTCACCAAAATGTGCAGTTTCTACTAGATCCCAAATCATCAGGAATTGGGTGAGTTTTTGTCAGTCATGTGTTGGTCATATACTATAAGTTAAGTTTTAGGAACTCGCCCAGCTGTCAGCCTCAAGCAGAAAATAATGATTTTGTCCTTTACACCTAATGCATACAAAACTGCTATGTATGAATCCCACAAGTATTTCTTGAGCACCACCTACTGTATGCCAAGCACTTAGCTAGATGCTGGAATGAGAAGATAGTTAAGATTCTCCCTTCATGGAGCTTACCGACTAATGGGAGAAACAGAAAATAAGCAAGTAATCAAATAAATAACAGAGTTTGAAAAGTGTCCTGAAGGAAAAAAATAGATTGCCATGACTGGAAAAACAAAAAAGGACTTAGTTTTAATAGAGAGGTCAGAGCAAGCCTTTCTGAGGAAATGGGTTGTGCTGAGGAGGAGTTATACTGGGTGGGTGAGGGGGCAGAGAGAACAATATTGTAGATGTCCTCAGGTGTTGTCTGGCATGGAGTTACTCAAAGCATGAGGTAGAGTGGAGGTAAAGTGACACAACATAAAATTAGGTGGGTAGAAAATCTTGCACAGATTTTACGTGCCATTAATACTTGGGTTAATGGCACATAACCCAACTTTGGGGCAATGTCACTTAATTCAACTGTGTGACTCACCATTCTGTAACCATTCTGATCAAAGCTTTATCTGTATGTTGATTATATTGAGTCAGCAGCTAATGGGGCATGGTTCTCAGAAGGTTTGTCTTTCATGGACTTTGCAGCGCCTTTGTCAAAAAGGGGGTAAGGAGTATCTTAAAACAATTGACCGTGGCATTGGCATTTAGAGAACTAAGGCTGTTAGCTTATATACATAACAATGGAACCTATCACTTGAATTTTATTTGATTCTCTAAATTTGTACTATTCATTGCTACTACTTTTGTTTGTTTGTTTGTTTGTTTTTATTTTGCTTTTTTGAGACAGTCTCGCTTTAGTGTCATCCTGGTAGAGTGCTATGGTGTCACAGCTCACAGCAACCTCAAATTCTTAGGCTTAAGCAGTTCTCTTGCCTCAGCCTCCCAAGTAGCTGGGACTACAGGCACCCACCACAATGCCCGGCTATTTTTTGGTTGTAGTTGTCATTGTTGTTTGACAGGCCCAGGCTGGATTCGAACCTGCCAGCTCTGGTGTATGTGGCTGGCGCCCAAGCTGCTGAGCTACAGGTGCTGAACCTACTTTTGTTTTTAAACCTGAAATTGAATATTGTTTTTGTTGAAACATACACACACACACACACACACACACACACACACACACACACACACAATGATCACTACATTTTTTTTGAAGTACCAGCTTTTTAGTCATAGCTGTGTAGGAGTAAGGCATACAATGAGTGGTTGTGTGCATTTTTAGGTGAATTTAGCTTGTATTTGATAACAATTATAAGAGCCTAAAAAGTATTATTTATTTAATTAGTGGTTAACTTCCCTCACTAAACTTTAAACTCCATAAGAGCAGGGGCTTTGTTTTGCTTACTGTTTTGTCCTTCAGGGGCTGAAATAGTTTCTAGGCACATGGTAGACTCTGCTATACTTACTAGTTTGCTGAATAAATGATTGACATGTGGTAAAAATGATTTGGTTGAGTTAGAGAAAAGTATTATTGAGCTCTATGAACTTTCTAGGTCAGCAGGCTAAGCTCTTCTAGAAAAAAGCTACTATTGCTGAAATTCATGATTTTTAGTATGGTACTTGTTTAAAACTCAGATAATTATCAGCTAGCTAATGAAATCATTAAACTTCCTAGCAGGGATATAATCGAATATATAGCCAATTATTTATAACATCTACCTTTTTTACCTCCAGCCCAAAGGAGTCTGAAAATGGTTAATTTATAAAACAGGCATGCTAGTTCGCGTTTGTCCTAGCACTCTGGAAGGGTGAGGCTGGAGGATTGATTGAGCCCAGGAGTTTGAGACAGCCTGGGCAAGAATGAGACTCCATCTCTACCAAAAATAGAAAAAATTAGCTTGGCATGGTGGCATGTGCCTATACGTCCAGCTACTTAGGAGACTGAGATAGGAGGATCACTTGAGCCCAGGAGTTTGAGGTTGCAGTGAGCTGTGATGACACCACTGCTTCTACCTGGGGCAAAAGAGAGAGAGAGAGACTGATTTTTTTTTTTTCCTAAAACCACCTTGTCAAAGTTTATTGTCCCTTCTGTATATAGAAATCACAGTTGAGTGAGTTGTCCCTTCAACCGTTAATAAGTTATTGAGAAAGTAAAACAGAGCTGTAGATCAATAGGAGAGAAAGAATATATGCCAGAACAGGGCCAATGGAAATTGAACTAGAAATGGACTTTGCTGGGGGAAGATAAGCTCAACAAGTTAAATAAATTCTTTATTTTCTTTCCTACTTTAAATCACTTATGTTTAGTCTGTTTTATTGCAGGCCTTCCTAGGATAATTTCCTGGTAATAAAATCTGGAAACGGGTCAAAATTCTTTTCCCACAGGATTAATTAAAACCATTTACAGAGTCATCTACCTTGTGAATTGTCATTTTTTAGTTCTTCCTCTTAGGAAAAAGAATGGATTAAGCCACAGTAGAAGAGAATGTGAATATTGATGAGAAGAAAATGCCATCTGAGAGTTAGAAAATATATTTCATTTAGTTGTTTAAGAAAGTAAGCCCTTAAGAGTTCCCTAGTTCTCCTGAGGCAAAGAGTTAGAAGAAAGTTACTCTGAATAGTTAGAAAATTTGAACCCTAGCTCAGCAACTGAAAGAGCACAGGATGAGGAGTTGGAAAACCCAGGTTGTCATCCTAGTTATCTACCACTAGCTCCGTGTTTCTGGAAAGTTACTTTAACTATTCTTTGTTCCAGGTTCTTAATCCGACAGCTTGGATTGCTGCAATTGCTGCAACTGGCCTTTAATCTCTTCTAGATTCTTCTAAGGAGAGTATCTTTGGAGAAAGGGATGAAAATTCTCTTTGGTTTTGATTGGTGCACTTAAGTTTCTGTAGCATTTGTTCTCCTGCCTTGTTCTTAAGGAGATTTGTATTAACTTTCCTTTGGAGGACTATTGCTTAATGGGGCAGGCAGTCAGTTAGGTCTACCTGATGGTGATCCCTCATGGTAGGTGTGACTGCAGTAGGAACTCTGTCTCAGTGTATTTATGGAAGTGAGGAGAGGAGCTCAAGACCAGTACCTCAGCGTAGGCCATTACATTGTCCATCTGAAAAAAATCACTGTGGTAAATAGCAGTCACTGTATTTGGTTTTTCGAGGGTTTTTTTGAGACAGAGTCTCACTATGTCACCCTCGGTAGAGAGCCATGGCATCACAGCTCACAGCAACCTCAAGCTCTTGGGCTTAAGCGATTCTTTTGCCTCAGCCTCCCAAGTAGCTGGGGCTACAGGCGCCCGCAACAATACCCAAATATTTTCTTGTTGAGGTTGTCATTGTTGTTTAGCTGGCCTGGGCTGGGTTCGAACCCGCCAGCCTTAGTGCATGTGGCTGGCTCTGTAACCACTGTGCTACTGGTGCCAAGCCTGGTCTCTGTATTTTAAATTAAAATCCTGGTGCAATCTGTGATAGAAGGACATAAAACTTAATCCATATTTCTTGTCTTAAAACAGGCAGCCCAAGTAGCTTTGAAAGTACATTTTTAACTGACTAGAATAATAGTAAATATTTTCTGAGTTTTTCCTGGTAGATAAAGTCTCTAAATGCCAGATCATGGTGTTTGTTGATCCATGTTAATATTTCCATTATTTGAGTAGAGCCCAAGAAGCAATTCCAAGTATTTTGGAATTTGGAATACCAGTTCTATTTCTCAAAGAAATTATGTTGTATCAGAAAAGGCATAATTTGGGGCAATTGACAGTAAACATGTCACAGTATAGGATTTACTAGCGCTCTGCTGATTTATAGCAGGTCACGTTGCAGGTGAGTATTTTTCAGCCTCTGGAGAAGATGGAGTACAGTGATTGGGGTTAGTTCTCTTTTCACTGGTATCATCATTATGAGCTGTGAATATATGCATCCTTCTAGGACTTTAGTAGGAAGAGTTGAAGACTTAAGTTGAAACAGAAACATATTTGAAGTGTGTTGTTTCTAAGTAAGTCTAAATTGAGGTATGCCATGTGAAAAAGAAAAACAAGTATTTATTTTGTTTGCCAATGTGGCTCTGTTCACTTAAGATATGCTTTCAATTTTTTCTAGCCTTTTATATAATATCTTTAACTGGTATCTTTTAACACTCTCAATCCTATAGCTTCAAGCACAAATGCCAGCCTAATATCCACTTCATCTACAATTGCCAATATTCCAGCAGCAGCAGTTGCCAGCATTTCAAACCAGGTATGGTGCTACTTTTGTTCATCCTGTTTATATGGCTTATCTAGCTTGCTCTTCCTCTCATTTCCATGGTCAATTTGCCCATGTAAGAAAAAACCAGGAGTAGTATGGACAGTGGATACCTTTTTCTGGATGCCTTCAGAAGTAGGACCCTGAGTGGTTTCTCAAACTACCATGCCTTTCTCTTGTTCCTCTGCTACACCTCTCTAAAGTATGTTTGTATCTGCTCCTTTATGTACTCTTTGTCTCTTCCTCCTGCTCTGCCCCCACTAGAATGGGGGAAGGAAGCTCCATGAAGGTAGAGAGTTACTTTTCTAGTTTGTTCACTTTATGTGTTCCCAGAGCATAGAAAAATGCCTGCCACTCACATTAAAGGCACTTGGTAAATATTTGTGGAATTAATAAATATTACCTCCACTTTAAACCATTCGTTATTCTGTGAATTTTTTGAACTCTGGTCTGTTACATTAACTATGCTTAACATATTGACTGCCACACTGGAAAATTTTTTTGTCCTTGAGACCATGTTGTTTTATTACAAAACAGAATAAAAACTTCTAAAACAAAACAATCCTTTCTGATTTAATGAAAACTTTTTGTTTTTTGGTTTTTTTCTTAAGGCAAGCATGGGACAAAGTTTATTGAGGAAGAGAAGGGTAGGTTTATAGAATAAGAACAAGATACAGGCTTGCAGAGCAAGATATGTTTGCCATAGACAGTGAACAGGCCTCCATTACCAGGGCAAGTAGGCAAAGAGGCAAAGAGACCTGTTGTTTTTTATTGTTTTCTGTGCATGAGTTGTATGTGATTCACAGCATATTTAATTTGTTTCTGAGAATTGGGTCTTTTGTCATTCCACAATTCTGGAGAGGACCTAGGTTGATCCTAGATGACAGCTTCTGAATCATACACACACACCCCCACACCCATGTCACCTCACCACATAGTATTGTATCAATTTCATTCAAAGAGCTTCCAGGCAAACATTCAAGGTGAAATATACAATTAGAATTACAGTAACAGAGAGCATAGTCCAGCATGTGGTACATTTGGGCTGGCCGGAGCACCACTACTAGAGATTGGGGAAACATGCCAATTGACAGAGAAAACAATGAGAAGAGGTTTCACAGCGTGACAAGGCTCTGGGCTCAAAACTAGTATGTGTTAAAGACAACTCACATGGCAGGTAACATGTTAAAAGATCACTGCTTAATATCCTCAGTGTTTTAGAGTTTTCTCGAAATTCGTTGTTTTCTGTGTAACAGTTAATAGTATCACCACTACCTCCATGGATCTTTTTTAGGCTGCAGTTTATATTAGTTGTAATTCAGTTTTTGTATTTCACTATTTTTGCATTTGTTGATTCTGTTAGTCCACAAAATATTTATTGAATTCTCATCTGTGTACCTGACACTCTTCCAGGGGCTCTTCCTTTCATAGCCCTTCTTTTTGATCCTATCTTCTAACATGGACAGTCTCTATTTAGTTTTTTGACATTAATTACTTTATCCACAGGAATGTTTAACCATACAATGTCCATTTGCTACCACCAAAATTAAGATTTTTTTTTTTTTTTTTAAAGAGATAGCGTCTCACTTTGTTGCCTTTCAGTAGAGTACTGTGGTGTCACAGCTCACAGCAACCTCCATCTCTTGGGCTTAGGTGATTGTCTTGCCTCAGCCTCCCAAGTAGCTGGGACTACAGGTGGCTGCCACAACACCCGGCTATTTTTTTGTTGCAGTTTGGCCGGGGCCAGGTTTAAACCCGCTACCCTCGGTATATTGGGCTGGCGCCCTACCCACTGAGCCACAGGCGCCACCCTAGATTTTTAACCCTCTTGAGTTGTTTTAGTATGTCTTACTCTTTTCTTTAATATTTCCTTTTCCTGACTTGGTGCCTGTAGCTCAACGGCTAGGGCTTCATCCCAGGCCTGCCAAACAACAATGACAACTACAACCATAGTGGCAGGCGCCTGTAGTCCCAGCTACATGCGGGGCTGAGGCAAGAGAATCGCTTAAGCCCAAGAGTTAGAGGTTACTATGAGCTGTGATGCCACGGCACTGTACCAAGGGTGACACAGTGAGACTCTGTCTCAAAAAATATGTATATATGTGTTTCCTTTTCCTGCCCATGCAAACACACACACACTCACACACTCTGAATTATATTTGATTTATTATAGGTGCTCAGTGACTATAAGTAATTGGTCTGTTGAGTTTGCTTCTTATCTGTTACCAGTGTCAGTGTCAATGGAGTTTTTTAAAGGTGCATGTCTGAGCTGTGTCACTTACTTTTATTTTTTATTTATTTTTTTTAGAGACAGAGTCTCACTTTGTCGCCCTTGGTAGAGTGTCGTGGCATCACAGCTCACAGCAACCTCCAGCTCTTGGGCTTAGGCGATTCTCTTGCTTCAGCCTCCCACGTAGCTGAGACTACAGGCGCCTGCCACAACACCCGGCTGTGTAACTTTTTTTTCACAGCTTTATTAAGGAGTAATTGACATACAATAAACTACACAATTTTAATTGTACAATTTGCTAAGTTTTGTCTTGTATATGTCCATGAAACTACCAAAAGGTTTTTCCCAGTATTCTAAGGAAACTTTAGTTTTAAAGAAAACATATTTGTTTTATATAGAGGTTATCAGTTTTTAAATTAGGAAACTTTAGGAAATGTCTTTAAGTTCATCTGTTCTTAGAATCACTACCATCTAGCATAGTGGTTTGTAAACTTCTTAAAGAGTAGAGTCTTTCCCTCAAAAGTTCTATGCAGAAATTTATATTAAAATTCAGTACATAAAATTAGGAGATGGAGCTATTAGAGTAGAAAAAGGGGCGTTGTGTGCCTGTGTAAGTGTACATGGGATCCTTCCCTCCCAGACTTCCCCTCATCCCAAAGATAGCTTCTGAGGCATTTCCTCTTAACTCTTAGGTTTCCATAGAATGCATTCTGAAAATCATTAATTTAGTTCAGATACTATTAATACTAGATACATAAATGAAAAGTCAAATTAATGTTTTAGGAAAATAATTATTAGAGGGAGGAGAAAGCCTCTGGTGTTGAAATTAATGTGTATTATAAGAGTCTTGTTTTTCTCCCTTCTTTCCTTTGGCCTACAGGACTATCCCACCTATACTATTCTTGGTCAGAATCAGTACCAGGCCTGCTACCCCAGCTCCAGCTTTGGAGTGACAGGCCAGACTAACAGTGATGCCGAGAGCTCCACATTAGCAGCAACCACCTATCAGTCTGAGAAGCCTAGTGTCATGGTACCTGCACCTGCAGCACAGAGACTTTCCTCTGGTAAGCACCACGACTCTGAAACCTTGGCATAAGGGCACTTCATCCACCAGGTGTTATTAGGCCATCATGAAGATGATTTTGTTCTGGTTTAAGGCAACCTTGCTATTGGCTTTCCCTCTCAGGTAAGTAATATTTAAATATTGGAAGCAGTCTATGATAAGTCAGAATATACCCTGATACTGAGAACAGAGGAGTGTCAAAAATGTAAAGACTGTTTCTTACTCCTGCTCTGCCCTCCCTGTAGGTTTAATATGCTTGTCACAGGGAACCTCAGAATGTTGGCATATTTTATAAATTGGAGGACTCCAGTTTTAGTTTGTGCAGATTTTGAACTACTACTTAGGTCTCAAAGCCTGATTTTGTGTCTTAAATCCTTTTAAGATTCTGAGGAAAGCAATTTTCCTTTTCACCCAAAGCAATATATAAAGTTGAACCTGCAATTTTAGGAGGTTCACAGCTCTGAAATGTATCAGTGAATTAAGATGTTCATGTTAAAAACATGCTACTTAGAAACTTTCATAAACACATTTAAGAATCACATACACATGCTTTTTTATCTCTGTATTTATGAAAATTTGGCAGTTGGCTATCATGTATAGCTTGAGGAAAGCATTGTTTATCATTGGCACTGGTACATGTTTAAAAACAGTGCTGTAGGGCCGGGTGCGGTGGCTCAATGCCTATAATCCCAGCACTTGGGAGGCCGAGGCAGATGGATTGTCATCAGTCTGAGCCAGAGCAGAGCTTGGGGGTGGGTATGTATTTTGTGCTTTATGTCTCTAAAAAATAGCCAGGCATTGTGGCAGGCGCCTATAGTCCCAGCGCTAAGGCAAGAGGATATCTTGAGCCAAAGAGTTTGATGTTGCAATGAGATAAGACACCACAGCACTCTACCAAAGTTGACCAAGTGAGAATCTGTCTCACAAAAAACCCCCAAAACCAGTGCTGTACACATCTCACCTATACCAGTCTAGTGAGACAGACATACAGGTGGGCAGTGCTTCAAATTTACATAAATTAGAAATAATTATAAATGTTGATTAAAAAGTAAGGTTTTTAATTAATTTCTCTTAATATCTTCATTCTTCATAACAATTTTAACTTTAATAATTAAGAATTTCAAACATAGAAGTTGTGAGAGTACTTGAATAAACCCTTACATATCTGTTATTGATCTTCCAAAATTAACAACTCATAGTCAATTTTGTTTCAACTGTATTTCATCCAGTTCCTTTTCTAAATACTAGGCATTGTTCTCTAAAAGATAAATATAATACTCATTAGAATAGCTACAATGGGGCGGTGCCTGTGGCTCAGTGGGTAGAGCGCCGGCCCCATATACCAAGGGTGATGGGTTCAAACCCGGCCCCGGCCAAACTGCAACAAAAAAATAGCCGGGCGTTGTGGTGAGTGCCTGTAGTCCCAGCTACTCGGGAGGCTGAGGCCAGGGAATCGCCTAAGCTCAAGAGCTGGAGGTTGCTGTGAGCTGTGTGACACCACAGCACTCTACCAAGGGCAATAAACTGAGACTCTATATCTACAAAAAAAAAAAAAACAATAAAAAATAACTACAATGCCATTATCCCATCTTACATATTTAGTACTGATAATTTCTTAAGTCAAGTATCAAGAGGTATTCACATTTTCAGTTTTTTCATTGTATATGATGAGTTGATTTTCTTTTCACATTTTGTTTAAATTAAATTTAGTTAATTAGTTAAATTAGTTAAATCAGTACATAGTATATACCTATTTCAAAATAACATGTTGTACATAAGTATATATATTTATTTGTTACAAATAAATAGAAGATTTGAAGGGGAAAAATTAGGTTCTAAATAAGATTCATATATTGTGATGGGGGGGTTATGTATTTTGTACCTTATGTCTCTTTTAACCTACAAATTCCCCTCTCTCTTCCCCACCCCCTTTTTAATTTATTTCTTGAAGAAACTGAATTGGTTGTCCCAAACTGTTTCCCAGTCTGAATTTTGCCAATTATACCCTCATAGGGTAGTCTACCAAGTCCTGCTGCCTTCTGTATTTTATTGTAAATTAGTAAGTGGATCTAGAGCAGTGTTTTTCAACCAGAGGCAGTTTTGTACACCAGGTTGGCAATACGTGGGAACATCTTTGGTTGTCATGCTAGGTGGTGAGTACTACTGGCATCTTGTGGGTAGAGGCCAAGGATGCTGCTTAATAAAACATCCTACAGTGCATAAGACATCCTTCCACAACAAAAAGGAATCTGGCCCAAAATGTTGTGACAGGTTGAGAAACTCTGATCTAGAAACTTGACCCAGATTCAGGTTCAATTTTTTTTGGCAAAACAACTTCATAGATGTGTTTTTCCATCAGGAGGCGAGCATATAAAGCCTGGTTTCAACTCTTCTTGTGATGTTAGCCAGTGTTGATGCTCAATGTCTAGATCTATATTCCCTAATTACTTTCAGGAAGTTTAGTTTTCCAACCATTATCCCTGTAGTATGACTCAAAAGTACAGAAAAGCTGATAACCCTCTTCCTCCTCTGCCTTTTATAGCCTGTGAATACTGGCAACATGTCTCATTTTTCCTTTCCAGGAGACCCTTCTACAGGCTCGTCTGTGTCCCAGACTACACCAGTTAAAGATACTGATGATCAGTCCAGGAAAAACATGACTGGCAAGAACCGGGGCAAGAGGAAAGCCGATGCCAGTTCTTCCCAGGACAGTGAATTGGAAGTATGGGAAGAAACTCATTTGAGTTCCCTACACTGTTTTCTCTCATTTTTTGAGTTTATAAAGCACGTGTTGAAGCTCATGGAGATAATGTGGTATTATGTTATGTACCCTTCGATTCCCAAGAAAAAGAAACTGAACTGACCCAGTGAAAAGAAAAATGTAAAAACACATTTATCCATATCCATAACTTTCCCTATCCCTTTCAGATGCTTTTCACCAAAAGCATTGAAAAAGTTTTGCCAAATTGAGTAGCCACGTAACTTTTTAATGGAAAGAACAAACTATTTTTTATATTCCAGAGGAGAACAGAACAAATCATCATACTCAGAAAGCAGAGGTAGTCACACTGATATCATACGGTTCTCCATTTAGAAATCTAAAAGGAAAATAAGGGAACTAAAGTGCTTTAAGTCAAATTTCTATAAGACACAAACAGATCTGGTAATTTATTAGTGAGATTGGCACTGATTTATTCTGTAGTATAAGCACTATAAGGAACTTTATCAACATACATTTAACTTCATTATTAAAGACCAGAAAGCCACACATAATGCTAAAAATAATGGAATTTTGACATCACCCTTTTGTTTTCTGTTTTCAATTTTTCTATAATATGAATATTTAATAAGAGGGAAATAGATATTTTAAAATTAGTACAAAATCAAGAATGATGGCTCATGGTTGTAATCCCAACACTTTGGGAGGCTGAGGTAGGAAGATCACTTAAGGTCAGCCTGGGCAACGTAGCGAGGCCCTATGTCTACAAAAATTTTTTTTAAAACTTAACTGAGGGTGGCACCTGTGGCTCAGTGAGTAAGGGTGCCAGCCCCATATACCGAGGGTGGCGTGTTCAAACCCAGCCCTGGCCGAACTGCAACCAAAAAATAGCCAGGCGTTGTGGCGGGCGCCTGTAGTCCCAGCTGCTCGGGAGGCTAGGGCAGGAGAATCGTGGAAGCCCAAGAGCTGGAGGTTGCTGTGAGTCCTGTGATGTCACGGCACTCCACCAAGGGTGGTAAAGTGAGACTGTCTCTACAAAAAAAAATTTAAAAAAACTTAGCTGAGTATGGTGGCCTGGCACCTGTACGTAGTCCTAGGTACTTGGAAGGCTGAAGTAGGAGGACTGGTCAAGCTAGAATTCAAGTCTCCAATGAGATATGCTTGTCACTGAACTCCAGCCTGGACAATAGAGGGGGGCCTTGTTGTTTACAAAAAAAAAAAAAAATCTATTGGTAGGTGCTCTTAAGGCCTAGGTAAATTGGAGCTATGTTTGGTAGCCTCTCTTCCTCTGTTAGAAAGTGGGTAGAGAAGAAAGAAACAAAGAAAAACTAGATTTCTGATATGTTTCTTAAAAAAGACCGAAAACTTAACATTTTTAAATTGTGGTAAACTACACGTAATAAATTTTACCATTTTAGCCATTTTAAGTGTATAATTGTCATTAAATACATTCACAATACATATTGTGAATACATATCATCACCATTATATATCGCCAGAACTTTTTCATGATCCCAAACAACAAGTACCCATGAAACAATGATTCCCCATTCTCTCCTCTTCCTTATCTCTGGTAACCTCTGTTATACCTTCTTTCTGTGAATTTATCTATTGTAGATACCTCATACAAGTGGAATTATGCAATATTTGTCTTCTTTTTGTATTAGGCTTATTTCATGTAGCGTACTGTTTTCAAGGTTTAGCCATATTGTATAATGTATCAGAATTTCATTTCTTTTTATGTTTGAATATTCCATTATGTGTATATAGCACATTTTGTTATAACACTTGGGCTTTTCCACCGTTGTCCTGTTGTACATAGTGCTACTTTCAACACAGTATACAATTATCTGTTTGAGACCTTATCAGTTCTTTTGCTTCTATAAACAGGTTGGCATTGTTGTATGGTGTGGTAATTCTGTGTCTAACTTTTTTGAGGAACCACCAAACTGTTTTCCATAGTGGCTGCACTGTTTTATATTCTCACCAGCAGTGTACAAAGGTTTCCATTTATCCACATCCTCACCAACACTTTCTTTCTTTTTAGAGACAGTCTCCCTTTGTTGTCCTTGGTAAAGTGCCGTACCATCACAGCTCACAGCAACCTCCAGCTCTTGGGCTTAGGGGATTCTCTTGCCTCATCCTCCCAAGTAGCTGGGACTACAGGCGCCCACCACAACGCGCAGCTATTTTTTGTTGCAGTTTGGCCGGGGCCAGGTTAAACCCTCCACCCTCAGTATGTGGGGCCTGCGCCCTACCCACTGAGTCACAGGCACCGCCCCAGTTTTCTATTTTTTTTTTTTTTTTTTTTAAATTTGGAACTAAAAAGGATTATGTTTATTGAGGGCAAGGGGATGCAAACACTGTAAAAAATAAAAGCTCATCTGGCATTTAATTAACTTTTTCTTCTCTGCTTGACAAATGGGAGTTGGATTTTATTTGTATATCTTCTAAGGATCCTGATCTGCTCATGAAATCCTTATATAGGGAGAAGCTGTAGGGCAGATGTTTGAAGCAATCCTTTGAGAGAACACTTTTCAGGGCAGAGTAATTGCTCGGTTCTGCCCACTTCTTTCCCTTCTGCTTCATGTGTACCATAAAATAGTCATTGCACGCAATGGTGAGGCCCACAATTAGGGAAAAGAAGCTCTGGAAGCCCACTCTGCCATCTCGGCACTGGTCCAGGTCCTTCGTTATTTTGTCTAAGACCAGAGGGTCTTTTTGATTTTTCCAAAAATCCTGGGAACTCCTTCTCCATGAGCACTCTGAGGTCCTCCTTTATATTAAGTAGCCTTTATCCCTGGCAAATTTGTGAAACATGAACATCATGGTTTCCGTGGCGTGCTCCATCTGAGATGGCGTTTTGGTGCGGTCTACCAAAGTCTGGGCTGAGAGGCGCGGTGGACGCTAGCTGGCTGGGGCGCGGGCCTATTTTCTATTTTTGATGATAGATATACTAATAGATGTGAAGTGGTATCATATCAGTGGTACTGATTTGCATTTCCCTAGCACCTAAGGATGTTGAGTATCTATCTGTCCATGTGTTTATTGGTTGTTTTTATATTTTATTTGAAGAAATATCTGTTCAAAAAAAAAAAAGAAATGTCTGTTCAAATCCTTTGCCCAGTTTTGAATTGTGTGGTTTGATTTTTGTTGTTGGGTTGTAGGAATTATTTATATATTCTACATTATTAATCCCTTTTCAGATACATATGATCTGCAAATGTTTTCTTCTATTCTGTGGATTATCTTTTCACTTACTTGATAATGTTCTTTGAAGGATAATTTTTTCAATTTTTATTAACTGATTTTTTCTTTTGTTTTTGTGCTTTTAGTGTATAATACTTAAAAATTGAAAGTTATGAAGAATTACTCCTATTTTTCCTAAGATTTTCCTTGGTTAGCTCTTAAATTTAGGTTTATGATCCATTATGAGTTAATTTTGTATATAGTATAAGGGTATAACTTCTTTCTTTTTGCATATGGATATCCTTCTTACCCGTATCATTTGTTGAAGACTTTCCTTTCCCATTGAATAGTTTTGGCGTTCTGTCAAAAATTAATTGACTATATTTATGAGGCTTTATTTCTAGACTCTTACTTTTCCACTGGTCCATATGTCTGTCCTTATCTGAATACTACACTATTTTGATTACTGTAGCTTTGCTGTAATTTTAAAAGTCAGGAATTGTGAAAATTTCAACTTTGTTCTATTTCAAGATTGTTTTGGTTATAGGATGAGTTTTTCTATTTCTTAAAAAAAATATGGTTCTAATCCATGAAAATAGATGTCTTTCCATTTATTAAAGTATGTCTTTAGTTTTATTCAACAGTGTTTTATAGTTTTCAATGTACAAGTCTTTTGCCTCATTGGTTAAATTTATTCCTAAGTTTTTAATTTTTGATGCTATTGTAAATGGAATTGTTTTTTAAATTTTACTTTTCAAATTATTCATGGCCCGTGTAGGAAAAAATAGCTCATATTTCAATTCATTTATTTTCTCTAACAATTTTTTGTTGGTTCTTTAGAGTTTTCAACCTATAAGATCATGTCCTTTGCAAACTGAGATGATTTTTATGTTACTTTTCTAATTTGGAGATCTTTTTTCCCTTTCTTGCTGAATCTCTCTGGCTAGAACATCCAGTACTGTGTTGAACAGAAGAGGCAAAAATAGCATCCTTGTCTTACTCCTGGAATCTTGGGGTAAAGCTTTCGGTCTTTCAGTTGGCATCTGTGGCTCAGTGGGTAGGGCACTGGCACCATATACCAAGGGTGGCAGGTTCGAACCTAGCCCCAGTCAAACAAAAAATAGCCAGGCATTGTGGTGAGTGCCTGTAGTCCCAGCTACTCAGGAGGCTGAGGCATGAGAATTGCCTAAGCCCAAGGAGTTGGAGGTTGCTGTGAGCTCTGATGCCACGGCCCTCTACCAAGGGCAATAAAGTGAAACTCTCTCTCTTAAAAAAAAAAAAGCTTTCAGTCTTTCACCACTGAGTATGATATTAGCTTTAGATTTTTCATATGTGGCCTTTATCACATTGAGGAAATTTGCTTCTATTCTTAGTATATTGAGAGTTTTTGTCTGTCATGAAACCATGTTAGTCAAACGTATTTTCTATATCAGTTGAGATCATTATGTGTTTTCCCCCTTCTATTAATGTGATATATTACTTTGATTAACTTCTATATGTTCAATGAACCATCTTTGCATTCTGGGAACTAATCTCACTTGGTCTTGTTTCATTTTCTTAAAGGTGCTACTGAATTTGATTTGCTCCTATTTTATTGAGGACTTTATATTAATTTTCATAAGGGATATTGGTATATCGTTTTCTTACATTGTCTTAGTCTGACTTTGGTGCCAGTCTGGATAATTCTGGCCTGATTGCATTAGCCAAGAAGCGTTCACTCCTCTTCCATTTTTTTGGAGAGTTTAAGAAAGATTAGTGTTGATTCTTTAAATATTTGGTGGAACTCACCAGTGAAACCATCTATTCTGGATCTCTTTTAAAAATGGGGGGTGGGAAGTTTTTAATTATTTTTTTCAATCTCCTTATTAGTTATAGGGCTATGAGAGTTTTCTATTTCTTCTTGGGTCAGTTTGGTACTTTGGGTTGTATATTTCTAGGAATTTGATCATTTTGTCTGATTTACCCAATTTGCTGGCATGTAACTGTTCATAATATTCTCTTAAAATCCTTATTTCTGTGAAGCCTATAGTAATATCCCCACTTTCATTTTTGATTTTAATAATTTGAGTCTTACTTAAAAATTTCTTTATCCGTCTACCTAAATGTTGTCAATTTTATAGATATTTTCAAATAACCAACTTTTTTGGTCTTACTGTTTTTTCTCTCTATTATTTTTCTAGTCTCTATTTTATTATTTATATCCACGTTAAGCTTGATTATTTTCTTCATTGTGCTGGCTGTATGTTTATTTTGCTTTTCTTTTTCTAGTTCCTTAAAGTATACGATTAAGTTATAGATTTGAGGTCTTTTTTAATGTATGTGATTACAACTATAAATTTCTGTTTTAGCATTGCTTTCACCATATCTCATAAGTTTAATATGTTGTGTTTTTATTTATTTCAAGGTAGTTTCTTATTTTACCTTTCTTGCTTTTTTCCTTGACACATTGGTTGTTTGAGATTTTGTTGTTTAATTTCCACATCTTTGTCAATTTTCCAGTTTTCCTTTTGTTATTTATTTTTTATTTTATTCCACTGTGGTTGGAGAAGATACTCATTATTTTTTATATTTTCTTCTCTCAGCGGGTATTTCTGTGGGACTTGGATGAAACCATCATCATTTTCCACTCTCTTCTTACTGGATCCTATGCCCAGAAGTATGGAAAGGTAATTTAAGTCTTCCTTTCTTATAATTGTCCCTCTTTGGACTACATAGGCACATAACTACAATCATTTTCTCCACTCTCTCCATCTTACCCTACTGTCTTTTCACTTTCCATGTAAAACTTCAATAGATGACTTTTACCAGGCAGGCTACATGGGAAAGCTAGAGATTGCTAGGACTAATGCTGAAGTCTTAAGAATAACATTTCGTAAACATTAAAGTATGTGTCCCAGTACCATGGCTCACATGTATAATCCTACCACTTTCGGAGGCCATGGCAGGAGGCCTGGAGGCCAGAAGCCTAGGCAACATAGAATGACTCTGTCTTTACAAAAATAAAATTGCCCAGGTGTGGTGACCTATACTTCTACTACCAGTTACTCTGGAGACTGAGGTGGAAGGATCGCTTGAGTCCAGAGGTTCAAGGTTTGCAGTGAGCTATGAATGTACCACTGTACTCCATCCTGGACAACGGAACAAATACAGCAACAAGGCTCAAAACAGAGCAGAATCTTGGGATTATTATTTCTAAAGACTGATTTATTTATTTATTTATTTATTTATTTTTACCTTAAGACACTTTTACAGTTCAAACTGAGCATTTCATTTAGACAAGTACGGTGTATGCCAGATTGTATAAGTAAAATACATAGGTAAAATGTCTTTCTAAAGTAGATTATATGCCTTTTTAAACTAAATGTGCTAAACAAATTTAACTTGTTTTATCTTCACTGTAAACATGAATTTTAAGGCTGTGTATGTCTATGCTACCTCAAAGCTCATATTTCTAAGAATAAATTTTTAAAAAGTATCTCCCAGCAGTTGAGCTCAGTGGTATACATCTATGGTCCCAGCTGCTTGGGACACTAAGGCAGGACAATCACTTGAGCCCAGCCTGGACAACATAGCGAGACTACCATCTCTAAAAAAAAATCAAATATCTGCCTCCTTTATCATCTTAACTCTTCCAGTTATTTTGCATTGTTGCTAATGTTTCTGTTAGGAGTATTTTTAACAGGCTTTTAATATTTAGGCTGGCCCACTGACATAGCTCATGAGCTATTTGACTAAGCTGGTTATAAAAATATATAAATTAAGAACATAAATTCTTCAATTGAAAGACTGATGATTCATTTTTAAGCAGCTTGCATTGGTTTTCCTGCAGATATTTTCACTGCTCACCTTTTCTTTACTTCCTAGTTGCTGAGATTATCAGATAATAACTGGCTTCTAGTATTATGTTTTTTTTTTGTGTGTGTATATATGTATGTGTACATGCAGGGAAGATAATATTATGATAGCAATATTTTAGCAATAGTTAGAATTTACTCTGGAACAGGGAATTTCCATAGAAATTTAGTGAATTTTTTTTAAGTGGGATAAGAGCACAAAAGGGAATGATGGATATAATTTTTGACTATAAAGCAATGAGTTGATTTTATTTATTTATTTATTTATTTATTTATTTATTTATTTATTTATTTATTTTTATTGTTGGGGATTCATTGAGGGTACAATAAGCCAGGTTACACTGATTGCATTTGTTAGGTAAAGTCCCTCTTGCAGTCATGTCTTGCCCCCAGAAGGTGTGGCACACACCAAGGCCCCATCCCCCTCCCTCCTTCCCTCTCACTGCTTTTCCTTCCCCGCCCCCCCATGACCTTAATTGTCATTAACTGTCCTCATATCAAAATTGAGTACATAGGATTCATGCTTCTCCGTTCTTGTGATGCTTTACTAAGAATAAAATGTATCCTCTGTACCAATTTAACTTTTATGAAACCACTAGTTTCTAAAAACTGAAGTCTTAAAATTTTTAACATTTCATATCTTCTCTATTGCACAATCCTATACTCTTGTAACTGTGCATGAAATAGCATCAGTGATAGTTGGAAGCACTATTGTGGGTTATGGTTTTGACCCTAATAATTTTGAAATATTTGAACATTAATTACCAAATTAAGGAAAATTTTCTCTTAATTATCTTTTAGGACCCAACAGTAGTGATTGGCTCAGGTTTAACAATGGAAGAAATGATTTTTGAAGTGGCTGATACCCATCTATTTTTCAATGATTTAGAGGTGAGCATTTAAAATTGTCTTTGTGCTTCAGTGAGAAGTTTTGTTCAATAACAATTTTAGAACTTATACTTATTATATTTAGAAGCTACATGTTTAGGCAGGGTGGGTATGGAGGCCAGCTGGACACTTAGGCATAAATAGTCTTAGAGAAATAAAGACTATTTCTTATGGTGGTGGTGACTGGCTATGTCACCACAGGTTTGGTTCTAGCCCTCAATTTTACTGGCTCAGAAATTTTATTTTTGTTAGCTTATTTGGAAGTAATCTAGCACTAAGGAAAATGCTAACCTACAGGCAAAACACTGACATATAACCAGTATTCTAATTTGTTAATCTATACCAAATAATGTATATGAAGTGGGTTGGATTATTTTTGCTGTCAATCATATTTTGACTACTCTTCAATTTTAGCTTCTAAAATAGTTTCTTGATTTGTCAAGTCTATGAATGGTTACTCTAACCCATTGTATTTTATACATGTTTATCATTCGTATTTAGGTTAACCTTGATGTACAGAATCAGTTTTTAGTCAGGTGCCAGAAAAAAATTTAAAAAACACTAAACTTAATGGTGAGATTTTTGGGCTTTGACATTGAAGTTCACTTTTGAGGTGAATGTGGTGTAGCAGGAAGAGCACAGCATTGGGAGTTGTAATACCAGAGTGTGAATCTCAGATTGGGAAGGTTATGTTCCTATTCTAGGCCTAGTTAAACTGTTATCCTACATAGGAAACTACTAATAGTTATGCATCTGGGGAGGGAAGTGAATTGCTAGAACACAGGTGGAAGGCAGCAGACTCTACACTTCATGTCCTTTTTAATTTTGAGCTGTGTACTACATATATTACCTAATTTTTGAAAATAATGAAAATTTTAAAGTAAAATAAGAGCATTTTAGAAACACAAAGTAATCTTTTTTTAAAGAAGTTTAGTTCTTGGTAGATAATTCTCCAATAAATTAAATTAACAGGGTTCTAAACTTAAGTTTTGTCGGTACTCCTTAATACTTTCAGCTTCCCTCAACTTCAGATATTGGTAAATTAGGACATCATAGTTTTTATTCAGCAAACATTTATTGAAAACCTACTATGTGCCAATAATTATTGCCAAATTGTATTTGTAATGATTTTCTAGACATAGTCCTCACTCAGGACTGAAATTTCTGTGAAGAATTTGACCTGAATGTGTTCCTGGCCCCCAGGTCAGTGGTTCTCAACTTTAGGGGGCATAAGAATCACCTGGGGAACTTCTTAAAAATGGAGATTCTAGGATTTCAATCCCAGAAAATCTGATATGAGTAGTTCTGGGATGGACCCAAGAATATGCATTTTTAAAAATTTTCCCCAGAGGATTCTGATGCAGGTACCCTAGGTGGAATTAGAGAAGCACATCCATCAGAATTAGACAGTGGGTGGCATTTTATATCACATGGGCTTGGTGGAAAGAACCTTGGATTATAAGCAGAAAACTTAGGTTCTTTCTGTTCTCTTTTTTACCACTCACTAGTTGTATGACCTTGAGAATATCATTTCACCTCACTTTTAGAACATGATACAGTTGGCTCAGATGACCTCTCTAAATCCTAAGTTTGAATTTACAAATTTCTATTTCAGTCAGTCTCAGTTTTTGATACCTTACTCTATTAGCATCTGTTTTGTTTACAAAAATTTATTGGGTATGCACTGCCTAAGGGCTTTGGACTAGACCAAAGAGATGCAAAGGAGATGTAAGATGTGGTTTGTGCCCCAAGAGGCCTACAGTGTAACAGGACTTGCAGTCTAGGGTAGGGCATAGACACACCACAAGTGTAAGGGAGTGTTTGCTTATTTTCATGATCTGTTGGAAAAATGAACTACTGAGATAAGAATGTACAACTGAGGGATAGGATAGTTAAGGTGTCGTGAAGACTGTGGGATGTGAATCAGGCCATAAAAGAAGTTGGATAGCAAGGGGTGTGAGAGGATCACACATAAGAGAGACCATCAGTCATTTCATCATCCTGCCATCATATGTGATCTTTTTATAATATGTCATGGTGGTAATAACTCTTCTACTCCTGGCACTGAAATAGTGTGTTTTGTCTTTTAACAGGAGTGTGACCAGGTGCATGTGGAAGATGTGGCTTCTGATGATAATGGACAAGACTTGAGGTGATAAATACAATGATGTCTTGAACATCCGTAGTACACTTATTATGTGCAAGATCTGTGCAGATGGCAGAGGAAAATAAAGATGGATAAGATACAACTCTAAAAATGCTCAGTCTGTTAAAGGACACAGAAACAAACTGATTGGTACACTGTCAATCGTGGTACATGGCTACGTCAGGGGCAAACCATGACATACAGTGTGAAGTGAAAATAGAAAATACAACAGAGCACAGAGAAGAAATTAATTCTGATGGGAATAGGGAGCAGGTAGTGCCAATGATGGGGAGGCCTTCTCAGTAGAGTAGCATTTGAGCAGGACCTTAAAGAATAGGTAGGATGAGGAGAAGCATTCCGAAGTGAAGGATGACCTAGTTTATTTTTGGCAAGATTTCTCTCAGGAGAAAATGTGCTTCCAGACTGGGTAGTTTTAGATGCAAATAAGTATCTGGAATTTCACCAAGGAAACTAACTGTGGGAGTCTGATGGTGTCAGGAATAACCCTATGGGAGACAGTCTTGAACATTTTATTTTAGTGAAAGCTGTAACAAAGAGGTCTTGATGACAAAATGCTTGCTCAAGTCTCCTCATTCCTCTCAGGACTGTTGTCTTCTGGCCCAGCAGTCTTAGTTAATTTAAGAATGATCCAGAATTTATCTAGCTTATATTTAAAGACCTTTAGTAAAAAGTCTTTATGAAAGATGTCTCTCTTTTCATAATACTTTGTTGTTGTTGTTTTTTCCAGATTTTTTTTGTATTAAATCATAGATGTGTACATTAATACAATCAATACTTTGTTGTAATGTTTATCTCTTTGCATAATTAAAATGTGACTACCCTAAAATTCAGTATTCCATCCATGAATTTGCTAATACAGAGTAGAACTGGACATACCACCTTAGTAAGAACCTAGTCAGAACTGAGAAGATTGAAAGGTTTCACTTGCAGGAGCAGCATCCAGCTGTGCACTTTGTGACAGTGCACAGCCATGGAGGACACCCTTCTTGTAAGACTTTACTGTTCTTTTTTAGGAAAAAAGCCTGATCTGAAGCAGTTTATGATTGAGAATTGTGAACCCCAGTTGTTTTCCCTCTTATATATGGGGCTATCTTACGCCTTAGCAGCTTTATTTTCTTAAATACAGGGTCTCTTAACATATTGAACTTTATTTTGACTTTATTGAACCAAGTTGTCTCTAATCCTGTCAGTCATTTTAAAATCTTTCTTTATGAAATGTTAATCCTTCCCTGTTTGAATAACTATATTAGTTATCTGTTGCTGTCTAACAATTACCCCAAGGCTTAGTCACTTGAAACAATCAAACATTTATCACCTCAGAATTTCTGTAGGTGAGGAACTTGAAAGGAGCTTAGCTAGGAAGTTGTTAATCAAGGTCTCTGGGGTTGTAGTCAAGGTTTTGGCTGGAGCTGTGATCATCTGAAGGCTTGACTGGAGCTGGAGTCTCTCATATGTGGGTGATGACAGGAAGCTTTAGTTCCTCATATATGTGCTCCGTGGGAAAGCTTGAGTATTCTCATGTGACAGCTGGCTTATTCCAGAGCAAGTACACCAAGAGAGCAAGCAAGAGGAACTTAGTCTCTAAATTCTAATGCTGCTGTCATTTTCACCACTTTCTGTTTATATTTTAAGTATAGCCCATACCTAAGGGGAACAGAATTAGAAGAGAAGAGTATCAAAGAATTTGTGTGAAAATCTGCCATTTTCTCACCATTATTGGCTTTTGGGGTCATTTCCTTCCTTTTTTTTTTTTTTTTTGAGACAGTCTCATTTTGTCACCCTTGGTAGTGTCGTGGTATCACGCTCACAGCAACCTCAAACTCCTGGGCTTAAGCCATTTTCTTCAAGTAGCTGGAACTACAAGTCCCTGCCACAACACCTGGCTAGTTTTTAGAGATGGGGATCTTGCTCTTGGTCAAGCTGGTTTTGAACTCATGAGCTCAGGCCATCCACCCACCTCGGCCTCCCAAGTGCTGGGATTATAGGTGTGAGCCACTGCACCCAGCCATATCCCAAAATTTTATA
The DNA here is from genome assembly GCA_963574355.1 of Loris lydekkerianus. NCBI lineage: Eukaryota > Metazoa > Chordata > Mammalia > Primates > Lorisidae > Loris > Loris lydekkerianus. The sequence continues at coordinate 28,001 of CAUYPK010060971.1, forward strand.
TTCTGCATTTTTCACTGTATGATATTCTCTGTTATTAATGAAAAAGATGCTTTATCCCAGGCCAGCCACTAGAGAATGCTAGTGCTTGAATTGTTTCTACCTCTCCTTCCCTCCCTCCCAACCCTTTCTTTGATAGAACTAATAGAGGTGAGATGGAAGGCTAATGAAAGATAGACTCTGACATACAAAGATCAAGGGAGAAGATTCTTAAAGCTATTAGCCTTGTTTATGAGATATCAGGAATAAGACAAGAGAATTCCCACTGCCACTCAGCCAAAAACTTGATGCTATATAGATTTTAATTTTCATTATCCTCTCTTTGCAGCAACTACAGTTTCTCAACAGATGGTTTCAGTGGCTCAGGAGGTAGTGGAAGCCACGGTTCCTCCGTGGGTGTCCAAGGAGGTGTGGACTGGATGAGGAAACTGGCTTTCCGTTACCGAAAAGTGAGAGAAATCTATGATAAGCATAAAAGCAATGTGGGTGGTAAGTGTGGCATATAACCCGTCTCATTCTCTATTTCTTTCTGACTTGCTTTCTTTTCCAGGGATTCCTTAGATTCCTCAGGCAACTGTTCATGAATTATGCCGCAGTAACATGTTAACTCTGTATAAAAAAATGGAGGTTTGGTTGAAACCCGTTGGGAAGGAGGCTGTACATTTCTGATGGACTTCTCTTAGCATAACTTTGCAAACTTCTCTTGTTCTCTTAAGACAAATGCCTTTTTAAAGGAAATGTGTTCCATAGATTGATAATGTGTTTTATTCTTTAGTGGCAACTACTGTTTTATTTTTTGCTTTTGTTTTTTTGAGACAGAATCTGACTTTGTCTCTCAGGCTAGAGTGCTGTGGCATCAGCCTAACTCACAGCAACCTCAAACTCCTGGGTTCAAGATTCTCCTGCCTCAGCCTCCCATTGTAGCTGGGACTGCAGGCACCTACCACAATGCCCAACTAATTTTTCTATTTTTATTTTTATTTTTATTATTATTTTTTTTAATTGAGACATAGTTTCACTTTGTCACCCTTGGTAGAATACTATGGCATCATAGCTTATAGCAACCTCAAACTCTTGGGCACAATCTATTCTTTTGCCTCAGCCTCCCTAGTAGCTGGGACTACAGGCTCCGGCCACAACTCCCGGCTATTTTTTTTTTTTTTTAGCAGGCCCAGGCTAGGTTCAAACCCACCAGCCCCAGAGTATGTGGCCAGCACCCTAATGACTGAACTATAGGCACCCAGCCAATTTTTCTATTTTTAGTAGAGATAAGGTCATGCTCTTGCTCAGGCTGGTCTTGAACTCCTGACCTCCAAGGGATCCTCCCACCTCAGCCGAGCCTAGATGTATGTTTTGTATGATATGAATTAACAAAAGTACCACATCATATATTAGTTAAGTATGTAATAGGTACTGATTTTGTTGTTTTATCCAAAATGTTAAATAAGACTGAGGGTGGTAGCTTATACCTATAATCCTAGCACTCTTGGAGGCTGACGTGTGAGGATCTCTTGAGCTCAAGAATTAAAGACCAGCCTGAGCAAGACCTCATCTCTACTAAAAATAGAAAACTAGCTGGGCATAGTGGTGACCCCCTGTGGTCCCAGACTTACAGAAAATACAGAGCCAGATTTATTGTTTGAATATTTTTACTGAAGTATCTGACAAACTCCCATCAAATTTTGTTTTGTGCTTAATTTCTAGTCTTCCACAATGTTTTGATCTATCAGGTGGAGTGTTTTGAAAGTAAGTACTGGTTCAGCGCCCACAGCTCAGTGGTTAGGGTACTGGCCACATACACCGAGGCAGGCAAGTTTGAACCTGGCCTGGGGCTGCTGAACAACAATGACAACTACAACCAAAAAATAGCTGGGTGTTGTGGGGTGCCTGTAGTCCCCGCTACTTGGGAGGCTAAGGCAAGAGAATCACTTAAACCCAAGAGTTTGAGGTTGCTGTGAGCTGTGATGCCATGGCATTCTACCAAGCACAACTCAGTAAGACTCTGTCTCAAAAAAAAAAAAAGTAAGTAAGTAAGTAAGTACAGTAGAGAGTTGCTCATTCAGTTTGCAATCTCAGGTTGACATATTCTGAGACACGCTGAGTGTGCTTGTCGTGGGTGTGGGGTATGGTAATGGAAAGATTCCTGAGATGAAAAATTATAAACTTGCTGGTACTCTTTCTCCCTTGGCCTTTGGTTTGAACTACTAAGGACTTTTGCTTTGCTTCTAAAGCAGTGCTACTCAAAGTGTGGTCCACTGCTTTGTAAGTAATGTTGCTGGTTAGTGAGGAAAGAGGGAGTTTGCACTAGACTCAATCATATTTCTGTCATCTGATTTTATTGTTGTCATTGCCCATAACAAAAGATTCTGATGAAGAAAATCAAAATGGCTTTTTAAATCGTGTTACCCTTAGATTTCTCTATGAAGAGAAATATATTAATTCAGGAAAGTATTTCAATGGTTTATATTGTGTTTAAATTAAATTTAGGAGATGCTTCCTCAGTATCAGCAAATATATGTTGTCAGATAATAAACATGTCTGCTTTTATTCCCAAAGGCCTCCTCAGTCCCCAAAGAAAGGAAGCACTGCAAAGATTAAGAGCAGAAATTGAAGTTTTAACAGATTCCTGGTTAGGAACTGCACTAAAGTCCTTACTTCTCATCCAGTCCAGGTATGCAAATGATTCTTTTAGTCTCATCTTTGCAGAGATACTCTCTTTATTACCCCAGTCCATGCTAGGCTGTTCCCTAAAATAGGTTTGGAATAGAGGTGAGAGAAGTGGAAATGGTGCAGTAATTTATTTAAATTAGGTGGGAGGCAAGGTCATTTTAGATTAACAGCATACTTTAGAGTTTTAAGTGAATATTTATATGTGAAATCCTTTTTCTTTCCTCTTTTTGTTCACCAAAGTAAAACTCAGTAACTTATAATATCTAGTCCAGAAAAGCTTGGTGACATCAAAGAGTACATGCAGGAGGCATGTTAGAAATATCCTAAGTAATAGAAACTCCAAGAAGTATACTCAGACCCACTTAAGAAGGCAAAATTCAGAAGAAGAGTTCATTACGTAGATTAAGATTTCAGCATGAAGCTTAGACCAGAAAATAAATACAGCCATGTCTGAACCAGTACCCTATTGCTCACTCCCTACCACTAGGAATTCCAGGTGTATAACCTAGTGGAGTAAACAGTAAAACTGAGACTGAGGGGTAGATGAGCTAATAAGGGTAAAGGGCATGTAAAATTAATGTGTATTCTAGAATCTGAGTTGGTCCTGTGTGAAAAATAGAGAGAACTTAAATCATATCTCATTTATGGACTGAATTGCATTCTGGTAAAATAGTACAGCCACCTGCAAGCTTTTTGCTGTTTTGTTTTCTAAAATATGGTGTCAGTGATATGGGTTGGTAGTTATTTGCTAGCAACTTTGTGAACTAGAATGATCCTTAAGGAAATAAGGTGAGAATTACCGTAAGTTGCTTCTCTGTGTTTACTGAGAGACTAAAAAGAGTAGAATCTTTGCCCTTTAATATAGAAAATAAATAACCTAAAATAATAAGAGCATACAAATAATAATAACAACTGAATATGGACACTAAACATACAAGGCCCTTTGAGTTTAGTTTTTAAAAATTAGATCGTAAACAGTTGGCCAATTTGAATTTTTGCTTCAGGTTGGCTTATTTTATTTTTTTTCTTCTTATTCCCTTCTAGAAAGAATTGTGTGAATGTTCTGATCACCACCACCCAGCTGGTTCCAGCCCTGGCCAAGGTTCTCCTATATGGACTTGGAGAAATATTTCCTATTGAAAATATCTACAGTGCTACCAAAATTGGTATGGTTTCTATTTTGTTTCTTGTCACTAGTCTTAAAATGAAACTTTCTACTTATGATGTACCTATTATTTATCAGCTTCTGTTAGAAATTTATTATATATAATATGTTTTCCTCATAGTAGTCTTCTAATATTTCTGATGAGGCATTTGAGGTTTAGCAGCTATATGACTTCCTGAATGCCTCACAACTAGTTAGTTACATAAACATACTGTTTAATAATATTTAAAAGAACATATCTAACTTAGAAATCTATGTTTGACTCATTTCAAGTTTTTCTATCTTTTTTCATACAGAAGATATAGTATGATAAAAAAAGGCACTAGATTTGAGGCTGGGCTCAGTGGCTCACGCCTGTTATCCTAGCACTCTGGGAGGCTGAGGCAGGTGGATTGCCTGGGCTCACAAGTTCAAGACCAGCTTGAGCCAGAGCTAGACCTCGTCTCTAAAAATTGCTGGGTATTGTGGCGGGCACCTGTAGTCCCGGCTACTTGGAAGGCTGATGCAAGAGAATTGCTTGAGCCCAAGAGTTTGAGGTTGCTGTGAGCTATGATGTCATAGTACTCTACCAAGAGTAACTAGGGCAGGGCGTGTGGCTCAAAGGAGTAGGGCGCCGGCCCCATATGCCAGAGGTAGTGGGTTCAAACCCAGCTCCGGCCAAAAAAAGAAACTGCAAAAAATAAAATAAAATAAAGAACTAAGTTGTATACTTAAAAATGGTTAAAATTCCTCTCACCCAGTAAGGTGGCTACTGTCAAAAAACAGAAAATGACATGTTGGCGAGGTTGTGGAAAAATTGCAACTTTGTGCACTATTAGCAGCACTTTAAAATAACGCAGATATTATCAGGCACAGTGGCACAGGTGGCACATACCTGTGGTCCCACCTACTTGGGTGGCTGAGGCAGGAGGATTGCTTGAGCCTGGGAGTTCAAATTCAGCCTGGGCAACATAACAAGATCCTATCACTTTAAAAAAAAAAAAAAAAAAAAAAAAAGATGAAACTGTTATGAAAAACTGTATGGTGGTTCCTCAGAAAAAATTAAAAGTAGAAATACCATATGAGGCCAGGCTCGGTGACTCACACCTATAAGGAGGATCCCTTGAGCTCAGGAGTTGGAGACCAGACTGAGCAAGAACAAGATCCTACTAAAAAGATCTCTACTAAAAACAGAAAAAAATAGCCAGGCATTGCAGGACCCAGCTACTTGAAGGTTGAGGCAGGAAGATCACTTGGGCCCAGGAGCTTGAGGTTGCTGTGAGTTAAACTGATGCCACTGCACTCTAGCATAAAAAAAAGAAAGAAAGAAAAGAAATGCCATATGAGCTAGCAATCCTACTTCTGGGTAAATATCTAAAAGAATTAAGCCTTAGATTCATGGGTTATATCCAACTATCCAAAAGCAGGTTCTCAAAGAGATACATGTATTTGCATTACCCATATTTATAAGAGCATGATTCACAGTAGCCAAAAAGTAGATGCAACCCAATGTCCATCAGTGAGTGAATGGATAAACAAAATGTGGTATAGACACATAATGGAATATTATCCAGTCTTGGAAAAAAAGGCTCAGCACAGTGGTTAATGTGCCAGCCTCATACACCGAAGGTGGTAGGTTCAAACCCAGCCTGGGCCAGCTAAAGATAAAATAAAAAAGTAAACTTCTGGGCAACGCCTGCAGCTCAGTGAGTAGGACGCCAGGCCCATATACCTAGGTGGCAGGTTCGAACCTGGCCCCAGCCAAACTGCAACAAAAAAATAGCCAAGCATTGTAGCAGGTGCCTATAGTCCCAGCTACTCAGGAGATTGAGGCAAGAGAATCACCTAAGCCTAAGAGCTGGAGGTTGCTGTGAGCTGTGACACTACGGCACTCTATCGAGGGCAACAAAGTGAGACTGTCTCTTAAAAAAAAAAGGTGGGGGGGGGCGGTGCCTGTGGCTCAACAGAGTAGGGCGCCGGCCCCATATGCCGGAGGTGGCGGGTTCAAACCCAGCCCTGGCCAAAAACTACAAAAAAAAAAGAAACTACAAAAAAAAAAAGGAAAAAAAAAGTTCTGACACCTGCTATTAAAACAACATGGATGAACCTTGAAGGCATTATGCTAAGTGAAATAAGCCAGTCACAAAAAGACAAATACAGGCTTGACCCCCATAACTCAGTTAGCAGGGTGCCAGCCACATACACGGAGGCTGGTGGGTTCAAGCCCAGCTCAGGCCTGCTAAACAACAATGACAATTCCAACCCCAAAATAGCAGAGCATTGTGGCAGGTGCCTGTTGTACCAACTACTTGGAAGGCTGAGGCAAGAGAATGGCTGAAGCCTAAGAGTTTGAGGTTGTCAACTGTGAGCTGTGATGCCACAGCACTCTGGCGGTGACATAGTGAGATTGTAACTCAAAAAAAAAGACAAATATAGCAGAACCTCTGTAAGTTCACCACCCAAAGGATTGTAACAAAGTGGTCAACATAAGGAACTTCCATTGAGTACATGTGGCACATGTGTGGTCTGTGTTTTAAATAGGAGTTAGAGAAGGCCTCAGTGAATGGCTTATCTTTTGAGCAAAGACCTAAAGGAGGTAAAGGAGGGAGCCATTGGCATGTATCTGGGGAAGGAACTAAGGAGACAAAGAGTGGAAAAAGTTGGGCCTATTATGTTCTAGGAAGAACAAGGGAAAAGAATAGGAAATAAGATCAGAGAGGTTAGAAAGAGTATGAGAGTATGGGGAGATTCTATATATACGGCCTTAAACAATGAATGGCACTTAAGATTTTGAGCAGAAGAGTGACATGATCTAATTTACACTTTTTGGGTAGGGGAAGTGGGGGGATAGAGAAGGGTCTCACTGTGTTGCTTGGGCTGGTCTCAACCTGTTGGCCTCAAGCAATCTTCCCACCTCAGCCCCCCAAGTGCTCAGATTACAGGCTTGACTTAACACTTTAAATAGATTAGTCTCACTGATAATGTGGAGTCTTGAGGAGGGCAGTGGATGGAAAAGTTAGGTGGCTTCCAGGTTATAGCAGTGGAGGTTGAGAAGTTATTAGTTACTGTATGAAGGCAGAACTAATAGGATTTGCTGATAGTTTGCATGTAGGTTTTGAATGAAAAAGAAGTTAAGGATGATACATTCTAAGAGTTGGGCCTAAGCAACTGAAAGGATGAAGATGTCATTAACTGAGATGGAAAAGACTGAAAGAATGATTAGGAGTTTTGGACAGGTTGAATTTGCAATTATTATTAGACTTCCAAATGGAGATGTCAAATAAGCAGTAGAGCTCTGATTCTGGAAGTCAAGGGAGAGGTGCTGACTAGGTACACAAACTTGCAAGTTCTCATGTACACATAGTTATTTAAGGATGGAATGACTAGATGGATGAAATTATAGAAGTAGATGCAGATAGGAAAAAATAGAGATCTAGGAACTAAGCCCTGGAGTTCTCTAATACTTAAATGTTTGGATCACTCAGAAGACTCAGCAAAAGTGTCAGAAGGATTGCCCTTGAGGTGTGAGGAGAATGGTGTCCTGAAAGATGGAATAAGAGTGATCTGCTCTCTCAGACATTGTTGATAGATCAAATGAGACCTGGGAATTAAAGGTGTTTTTTAAATATACATGAAGGTTATTCACTTTTAACTTTTTTTTTTTTGGGGGGGGGACATAGTCTCACTCTGTCACCCTGGGTGGAGTGCCATGGTGTCATCATAGCTCACATCAAACTGAAACTCTTGGGCTTGAGCAATCCTGTTGTATCAGCCTCCCCAGTAGCTAGTTTTTCTATTTTTAGTAGAGACAAGGTCTCACTCTTGCTCCTGCTGGTGTCAAACTCCTGAGTTCAAGCAATCCACTGGCCTCAGCCTTTCAAAGAGCTAGGATTGGCTCGGCACCTGTAGCTCAAGTGATTAAGGCACCAGCAACATACACCAGAGCTGGCGGGTTCAAATCCAGCCCCGGCCTGCCAAACATGACAACTACAACCAAAAAATAGCCAGGCATTGTGGCGAGCGCCTGTAATCCCAGCTACTTGGGAAGCTAAGGCAAGAGAATTGCTTAAGCCCAAGAATTGGAGGTTGCTATGAGCTGTGATGCTACAGCACTTTACCCAGGGTGACAGCTTTGAGACTGTCTCTAAAAATAGAAATAAAAAACAGCTAGGATTTTATTTTTATATATATTTATATATATATATTTGAGCAGGGGTCTGCATAGTATAGCTCATGGACTAAGTCCTGCCCCCTGCCTGTTTCTTTAAGGTTTTCTGTTCACAACGTCATGTCCATTCGTTTATATAGCCGCTTTCACACTACAGTAGCAGAGCTGAAGAGTTGTAACAGAGACCCACATGAACTGCAAAGTCTGAAATATTTACTCTCTGACTCTTTCCGGAAGTTTGCTGACCCCTTGCCTTTCAGTAATTCTCATGCACAGGGAGGAAATACGTGTAAGGATTTTTTGATGCAGCCTAGTTCATAATAGAAAATAATGGGCAATAATTGGTCTATGAATCTGTTCATAAACAGAAAATGAATAAATATATTCGAACAACAGACTACTGTATTGCTGTTAAAGGTGAGTGAAGTGAAATGACATATACTCAAGGATTAACATGAAAAACAATGTTGAACACAAAAATACATAGTAGTTATGTACAGTATGTAACATTTATGTAAGGGTTTAAAATATTCACATTTTTAGGGGCACTTAGGAAATTTCAAGTAAATCTGTAACATCTTTTTCTTAGATAGTTATATAGGCATTTGTGGGGCTTTTTTATATGGTTGGATTATTTCATTAACAAGGGATTGAGTCGGGGTAGACAATACATGAACCTTCCCTTCAGATATTGCTGCTGTTGCTGCTTTACTGTGTCACGTCATAAAAACCCAGAAAACTCATTGTGCCTCCCACACCTGCGAGGTAGATTTTCTAGTGCTCATTATACCAAGTTCTTGCACCCACAGGCTTGTCAATCTAATAGAAGTGATTTTATTCCCTCTGACAGTAAGTGTGCTTATTTGGTGATTTTCCTCAGTCTCAGTTCATCCGGAGCTAATTTGTGAATCTGCAGTGGGATTTGGCGCCATGGTAACCACAGTGGGCGTGAGGAACTGTGAAATGGGAGCAAGGAGAGGAAATATTTTTCAGTTCCTCTGAAATGATTTCAAAGTGGGGTTCTCTTAATGGCCACACTTTGATTTGGACATTAAAGAGAATTCTCAGAAGCACTTCTGAAAACATCAGAAGTGTTTTTGATAGAGGAAACTCAGGCACCAGTATTCTCTAAAGGCTTGGCTGGTCTTACAGTTCACCATTTTCAATTACTTGACATTTGGTAAACTGCCTAGTCATTGGTCTCATCCTCCTGAATGGGCATATGCACGTCCAGGATTGTTCTGAGAATGTAAATGGAAGTATTTTATCAATTGTATTGGAGTCATTTTTTCATGTAGCTAATCTTTACTTTGAACTGTTAATAACTCCTCTGTTCATCTCTTAATCCTTTTAGAAGAGACATTCCAAATCATATTTCATCCTTGATCATTGCATGCCAGGACAATAAAAATACCTCTGTGTCCTAGCCTCCTGATAAATATGAGATGATCCCTTAGTCTTAGAAGAAAGTCTAAAATCTGATTCACGAGTTTTTTTCTGTAGACAGATCCTAGTAGCCACTATGGGTCCAGTGGAGGTTGGCTTAGTGTGTAAGATTGTAATAGTTAGAATTACAAAGTACTTACCAATTTGTTCAATTGTTCAAAACTCTTTAATACCTTGAACATAGAATTCATTATTAGTTGAATTATTTAATGTTGGAACTGAATTGGGGCTTACGCTATGCACTGTAGTCCTCCAGAGAATCATTTACTCAATAAACATTGATTGAATGTTTCATATGAATGTAAAGTATGACAATGCTATTATAAACTTAATACTAAAGAGACCTAAGTGCACCTAAGCCTAGCCTTGTATTGTAAGTGAGAGGCTGAAGCTCAGAGTGCACTAGCACCAGGTCCAGGTTCTAGTGCATGTGTTTGAGGTACCACTTGGGCTAGGAATGTCAAAGATTTGCAATTGCTCAAATGTACTAAGCAGAATTTCTGAGTATGGAGGTATAAGTTCTCTTCAATTACAGTATAGTCATTTTGGATTTGTGTAGTTGTACATTTATTGTAATTTTCCAGCAGATGGCAGTCATGTGTCTTGAGGAAGAGACACCTTCATCTTATACAGGAGCCCTGGTACTAAGTGACTGGATCTAGCAAGAAGAAAAAAGGGAAAGGATAACAGAGCAGGATGAAGAAGGAAGCCAGAGTTAGGGCCTTTTTTAACTGAAGAAGGTGGCAGAAACAGGGAAATAAAGTATAAGAGATGGTGAAGAAACAGCAAGGGATATGATTTCCTTTTAATTATGCAAATAAAGCATCTGTCCCACAGCAGTATCATCTGTGCAGGGTTTAGGTGTTGGTTGCATATGGAATGTGAATTTCAGTATACTGGTGTGCTTCTCAGTACTGTTTGCAATGGATTTAAGAGTCACCCTTTTCCCGAAATCACTTTCAGTGATGCAGTTTCTCAGTTATAACTACAAAGTATAGTAAGTAAGAAAATTCTAGATATAACAAAAATTGTTGACATATTTATTGGTCATTTTTCTCACTTCTACTCTGGGGCTCCTCCACAAGGCCCAGGCCCAGGACTGTTTTTGGAAAATGGAGAATTGGATGGAAATGGCTTTTTGTCTGTTATTTCTAACAAAAAATCAATGTCCACTTCTCTTTATACCCTAAAACACTTCCCCTCAAAAAATCATTTGTTCTTTGTGACATTGGCAAGAGCTTGGATTTGGTTCTCCAAATCCAAATTCTAGCTACTAGTTTGTTTGTGATCCATTACAGGTCACTAAAGCTGTGAGTCCCATTGTCCTTTGTAACATAGGGAAGAGTATCTATCTCACTAGAGTTCTTCGAGTGTTAAATAAAGGAACAAATTAGTAAGTGCTTTGTAAGTGGTTAAGTTCAGGAGAGGTGGAAGAGGAAGATGGTATTTACAGCTCTCAACATAGACCAGCCTCCTAGTCCCCTAGGTCTTAGGGACTTCACCATCAATGAGTTGTTCCAGTGATACTATTTCATATTCTTTGGGTAGAGGTTCTGCTAGATCTCTGCCTCTGACTTCTGTATCCACCAAGCACACTACATAGGCTGCCACTTGGTCCACCTAAGCACAGGCAGATAACTCTAGTAGCAGCCCTTTTCTTTGGTTTTGAAAAAAATAAAAGAGGATATCTTAATAGGAACTTCATTTTTCTCATCAGGTAAGGAGAGCTGCTTTGAGAGAATTGTGTCAAGGTTTGGAAAGAAAGTCACATATGTAGTGATTGGAGATGGACGAGATGAAGAAATTGCAGCCAAACAGGTAACTATTATAAAGAAAATTGTGTGCATATACAATCAAGCAATTAGAAAAATGGTAAAAACTATAAACCTTAGCAATCTATTGTGTATTTTTAGTATTTTCTCTTTCTTGTTTTCCTCTCTCATTTTTCTTTAAAGAAAGAGAGGGTTATTTTTGTACCCAAATGGAGTTTTCCCTGTAAGTAATTAAATTCTTCCCTTTCCCCTTCTCCCTGCCACTCAAGGATCTTTAGACCTTTGAGTCCTACTGCAGGGACTCTACGCATTAAACCTGAGATGGGCCCCATCTTCATCTTAGACAGCAATGCCTTCTCAAGAACATCAGACTTGACTGCAAAAAGGCTAATCATTCCGACTTTTGGGGACATCAGATTTTCACAACAAACAAAAATCATCATAATTGAGTTGTTACTATAGAGAAAGTCCTTTCTGGTTTTAAGCCTTGGGAAGATTATTATGATGTTAACCTCATCTCTATACAGGTCCCAGTCCAAGTCATTCCTTCTTAAGAAAGGAAACAATAGGTGAAAGAGTCTTAGCTGTAGAACCTAAAATCCCATCCATTTAATAGCTGTGTGACTTTGGACAATTTATCTTCTTTTGCATTTCCTTATCTACTATACAAATCTATAGTTCTTTGCTTCCCTAACTCACTTTGTTTTCTTTCAGCAACTCAATTTCTTAAAATTTGAAGGCATTGGGTTGCCACCTAAGACCAACTGCCCTGGTTTTCTTCACCTACTTAACATAGAAACCTCAGTAACTATAATAAACTATGAGATTGGTAATTAGTTGGTATTATTACTCATTATGTTTTCATTTGTGGCATCATGTAGCAATGTAGGAACTTTTTTTTTTCACATATGTTATCACTGAAGCTTTCTTTGATATTCAGGTGCTTCTTACTGCCCTCTTTGGGGACAGACACTAGTGGATGTAGACACCATAGGAAAGAGAAAGAACAGCTTAAGTCATTAGCAGAGTTGGTGTCTCTAAGCTGATGTCTATAATCATCTACAGTAGAATAGACCCAGAGGAAAAAGCCTTAGCACTTAATCCAGTTTAGCCTCCGCCCTGTGAGGGATCTTTTCTTCTGCCTCTCTGCAGAAGACTCTCCAGTCCTTGCTTAAAAATACTCAAGGCTGGATGGCACCTGTGGCTCAGTGAGTAGGGCACTGGCCCCATATACTGAGGGTGGCAGGTTCAAACCCGACCCCGGCCAAATTGCAACAAAAAAATAGCCGGGCATTGTGGTAGGCGCCTGTGATCCTAGCTACTTGGGAGGCTGAGGAATGAGAATCACCTAAGCCCAAGAGCTAGAGGTTGCTATGAACTGTGAAACCATGGCACTCTACCGAGGGTGACAAAGTGAGACTCTGTCTCTTAAAAAAAAAAAAGCAAAAAAAAGAAAAAGAAAATACTCAAGGATGAGGATGCTGATCCTCAAAAAAGTAGCCCTTTCCCCTGTGGGGTCAACCAAATTATTAGGGTGTTCCCCCTTCCAGTGAACAAAAATGTCTCTTTAACTTTGATTTACTGGTCCTCATCTGGCCCTCCTGAGCATAACCTACAAGTCTGCTGCCTCTTCTGTATGTTAATGATCTTTTAAGTATGTGTGAGCAGCTGGCCTGAAAAAAATTTAGGCTACAAGCCAGAAATACTGTGTTGTTAGACCTCAATATTCTGAGTAATAACTTTGAACCACTTCAAATAAGACAGTCAATAAAGCCACTCTCCTTCAGCTACATAGAACATGTTTTCTAACACTTTGGTATACCAAAGTCCTCTTTTAAAATATGGCTCATTCCTATAAACCAAGCTATTCCAAAAGCTGGGGCAGAAGACTTGAGGCCAGGAGCTAAAAATCGGTATGGGCAATATAGCAAAACCTGTCTCTAAAAATCTTTTTAAAATTAGCCTAGGTGTGGTGGCTCAGGCCTGTGTGTAGTCCCAGCTACTTGGCAGGCTGAGGCAGAAGGATCACTTGAGCCGCTGGGATTACAGGCATGAACCACTGTACCTGGCCCAGAGACCCTGTCTCTTTAAAAAAATGAGAAGGGGCCTTCAGAACAGCAGACAGTACTCTAGACATGATTCTGACCAAATAATATAATGGGATTATTACTTCCCAGATCTATATATTCTACATCTTGGACATTGGAAAGATTTGGACCTTGTAGGTATGAAACTTATAAATTGACTGTCTGTAACGCAATATAATAACAATACTAATTTTTCACCTGGGCCATTTTATTTGATCCTGAAGACCCTAGATAATAGCTTAAATAGGTGTATCTCTCATAAAACCACAAAGCTACCACCAGAACCTAATAAAAATGTCTCACATTTATAAAGTATCCATATGAGGTGGCTGGAGTAGATAGGGTTACGACATACCTTGGGGAAAAGTCTGGAGCAAAGGGTATGGGGTAAATATAAGCTCCCAAAAGAAATTGGATTAACCAGCTATTCCTTCTCTCTTCTAGCACAACATGCCTTTCTGGAGGATCACAAACCATGGAGACCTAGTGTCCCTTCACCAGGCTTTGGAGCTTGATTTTCTCTAAGAACTGGAATAAGGAGCCTTCGCTGTGAACTTTTCACTCCCAAAGGGAGCTAGAGACTGGAATCAACTGGGATCCCTCTCTTTCTGTCTCTCTCTCTCTCTCTCTGTCTGTCTGTCTCCATCGAATGCTGGCGAGAACACAATCAGAACCAAGTGCTGCAAGTTTTCCTAAGAGTGAGTGCAGCCCCCGTGTTTATCCTCATACAGAGCAGGAGACAGCTGGATAGAGAGAACAGTAGACTCGCTGCAGCTACAGTCCTTTTAATTCTAATGTGTTTTGTTTTATTTCAAAAAATGAAGAAAAAGTAAAGGAAATTTGAGGGGCAGAGTTGTACTCTTACTTAGTCCATGACCAGATTGAGAACTGCTATTAACTTGTGGTGATAGGATAAATGCTGCAGATCCTATAATGACATCTCTTGCAGTCTAGAATCTCCATAGCTGTAGAACGTATTTCCAGGTGAATGTGTGTGTTATTTTTATAGGTTAAGGATCTGGCCTCCGAAGCAGGTCCCACTCCCCCACCCCCTGCTTTTTCTAGTAAAAAAGAGGACGTATAAAGTTTTTTTGAAAATAGTAATTGAAATATCTAAAATACCTCGCTGTGGCAATAGCACCTCTTTAGCTGCTCCAGTGGTCTGCTCTCTAAGATGGCTCCTTTCCTGTTCTTCCATCTCCTAGTATGCCGAACTATGGGGGCACCAGATACTGAGTAACCTTGAACTTTGGCATTGCCCATCCTAGAAGTCTTAGTCTCCTTTCTGATCCTCCTTCCCCTTTAGCCAAATGGTACAATGCTAGAAACTCCTTCTCTAAAACAATAAATTCTAAGCCTTCAGCTTAACTCTTTATTTAAAAAGACTTTGTCCTTCAAACTGGAGAGAAGGGACTAAGGTTTCTTAAGAATTTCACCACCTTTATAGCTCTTGAGACAAGAAGGTTCCACTTACAGCACCCTTTGCCCACCAGATGGCTCGGCGCCACAGCTTCTTAGTCAGGCTCTCATTCTCCTGCAGACACCTCTGGCCAGTCCCTGGGTATTGTATCCAAGAAGTCAAATCAAGTCTGAAAACAGGCTTCTAACACATTTTGGCCAAAATTACCAATGTGTTTGACTTTCTTTAAGAGAACCCTTAAGCCACATGAAGGGTCTCTTAGGTATATATTCATACAGATCTCTGCCTGAAACTAAACAGTAGATTGCTGTAATTATAACCCATTTTCCCATGGAACACCTCACTTCTCAAATCCCATTATAAAGTGGGAAACCAGAAGGCCAGACTTTCCTAATTTAAATGAGAGTGCTAGATCTCTTGCTTCATGCCTGAAGACCTAATCCTGGGCCAAGTGCAAGAGCATCTTAACTGGGCCTATGGGCAAATTGGTGGGTGCCCAAGCACTAGTCACAGCCTTCCAGCCCAGTGTTTGTGGGGTGTCCCATCCCTCCAAGCTGGGCATCTGCTCGGGCAGGATAAACTTCCCTAGAGCTGAGGAAGTTCTACCTCCCAGGCTGCACAGAGAACGATGCCAGCTTGGTCCTCAGAAGGCGGCATCCTTGAACAAGTCCAGCCATAATCACTTTTGCTCAAAGATTCTGCTTGCCCATTTCCAGAGATGTTGCAGCACAAAGAGGCAGGACTTTCAATACTAGATTACCCAGATGGCAACAGAGAGGCTGGTATACATTCCTTCACAACTCATTGAAAACTGCTTCAGGACTCACAATGTTAGGGGGTACAGTTTTGGAGAGAAGCTGAAGTCAGTGCTCCATTACTTGGCTGCCTCTTCGGCCTGCTTCCTGTGGGGTGAGGGGAGTAGGTAGAGTCTGAGACAGACCTTCCCTTGGTCTGTATTCAGCATAGTTGTCCGGATGCTTTGCCTCGCTTGATGGCTGATCTCAGACATCTCTAGGTTTTGCTTTCAGGCCTCAAATCCTCCTTCCCCTTATTGCCAATATAGTTGTTGGTTTCTTGTCCTGGACAGAGGCCACCCTGTTGGTGCTGTGCTTCAGGTTTGTGAGGCTATGGAGTGATAACTATACGTCAGTACACAGACACTTCCCTCACCCTACCCTGGGGCAGCTCCTTCCTCTTAGAGTAGGACCTGGACTCTTACCAGTGGGCTATTTCCTTTTTCCCTGACTTCCCAGCTTAGCTCATTTCAAAAGGAACTTGGAACTTGGCCAAGAGAGGTAAGGAGGCTTTCTGAGCAGAGCTGTCTGCTGTTTTCTGGTTGCTACTGCCCTCATTGAGAGGGAAGACAGAAAATAGGAGCTTCTTGGCTCATCTTTGCCAAAGGAAATTGTCCAGGACACAGTGTTCTTCTTACCCTGTTTTTCTCCTCTCCATTACAAAAATCAGGAAAAGAAGTAAGTGAGTAGCATCAAGAGCTGTTGGAAGTCAAGGGCCAAAGGATACTGTGGTCCTTGTGCTCTTTACTAGAAAGATCCACATGAAATTAGCCAGTCATGAGTCCTTCCCCAGCTGGGCACCTAGGTTCTCTAAAATGGGTCTGCACATTTCATGGTGGGGGGCTATTTCTACCAGTGGATCTGGAGTCATCAGGTATGTCATGGGTTCAAGAAGAGGCTTGACTTTTGAATGTAAAACTGTGCCTTAGCATCACCCTGTCCACTGCCCCGGGCAGCTGATGGTATCCAGGAGGATGGACATCTGCTCCATATTTAGATGCCTATTTGGGCTTTTGTTTGATTTCGAGTGTTCCTGTCTTCTGCTCTGCAGGTTGTGGGGGCGGGGGTTGCAAAACTAGTGTCCCAAGAGACTCATGCCACAGCTTGTTCACAGTTTACACAGACTCAGCTTTAAAGCTCTGATAGACCTGATTGGCAAACTCCAGCTGTAGCATATGGAACTTGTAGATGTCCACTACCTTGAATGGGTATCAGTGCCACTGAGCCAGCAGGGAGAAGGGTACAGGGGCAGAGCCACATCTCCCTCTTCTTGGGAGAGTGATGGTCCCAGCCAAGGAGTGGTGAGCATGAGTCTGTCTTCTCACTGCTCGCTCCTCAAGGGGGCAGTCAGGGCCCATCTTAAGCAAGCTTCTGTTTCTTGCCACTATATTGGTTTCCTTTTTCATCCAAAAGTTAGAACTCCCCAGATACTAAAGAAGCCAAATCTGAATTCTGAGATTCTAAAATATCTTAAACCACAAAAGAGAAAATCTAGTTCTGTTCCAGCCCCAGTCAGGGGCTGTCTGCCCCTTCCTCACTAAGTCAGCTCCAGAAAGCAAGGCTCCTTGGCTGTTCCTGATGCACTGACGGGAGCCATCCCTTTATGGACGACTTCTCAAAACACAACTCCCTCTGGACTTGAGATGCCTCTTTTAGCAGGAAAAGGCATTGATTGGATTAGATATATTTATGTGACTGCGGGCATTCATGGCTGTAGAATCCTTGACCATAATGTTATATGTAATGGGAACTGTCTTATAAACTTGAAAAAAATAAAGTTTTTATTTTCTATACAGTTTGATCCTGTGTGTTTTCTGAATAGGATAAGCCCAGTTGCTGTCTATGTAGGCTCTTAATTAGGGCTTCATAAAGATTTTGGAAAGATTTTGTCAGTGTTTCAACAACTAGGTCATTTATTTCACCAAAAAGTAAAAATAAAAAAACATTTGGTATAAATATACATGGGAAAATAAATTATTTTTGCAAGGAATAATTTGCAAGGAAGCATTTCTTAATTGTTTCAAATATATATTGCTTTTTATTAGAACTGGAATGATCTCATTTGTTGTCAAATATGCTGGAATTTAATTACCAAAGAGAAAAATCTCAATACCTTGCTGTGCTGAGCTTACACTGCAGAAGCAATAAAACGGACAAACTAGTATCAAATGTTGTTTGATTTGGCCTGATTCCATGTTGTATCAAGCTTCTCATTTCATTTCATTTCTTTCAGTTTGGGTCTGGCTGTCCCAACAACAGATAAGAAGCCTTTTCTGCCATTTAGTCCAGTGAAGAAAATTAGAATTCATTTCTAGCTTCAAGTATGATACATGTCAGACTATCATATATTTTCCCCCAAATTCCTCAGGAGCGTGTGCCTTCTATTTTAGTTATTAAATATGTTCCTCATGACACTAGTTAAAGCAAACCTGTTAGTTGCTATAGCCTCAGTTGTAAGCAATATACTAGAGGCATTGATTTCCACGCCCAAGGAGTAAACCTCCATCACCCTTAACACTTAATATAACATGCATATTTCTCCTACAAACCTTTTGGTTTGGTAGGTAAAAATTAGCATTTAGGAAGATTTTTATTTTTATTTATTTTTTTGTAGAGACAGAGTCTCACTTTACCACCCTTGGTAGAGTGCCATGACATCACAGGACTCACAGCAACCTCCAGCTCTTGAGCTTACGCGATTCTCCTGCCTCAACCTTCCGAGCAGCTGGGACTACAGCTGCCCACCACACCCTACTCACTGAGCCACAGGCGCCGCCCAACAGGTTTTTATTTTTCAAAAGCAAGTTTCTTACAATTAAAAAAAAAATTCTTGGCAGCAATTCTTGGAATTTCTAGTTGCATACACCAATGAATTAATTGACTGCTAAATTCTGCAGCTTTTCAACTAACAACACTATTGTTTGGATTTAACTGCATACATGTTAACCATCATTTGACAATTTCCCCCAGAGAGTATTAGATGAAATCTTAGCCAAAAATAAAATAAGAAAAATGTCTTTTTGTATTCAATACTGTGTTGAGACTTGTAGATGAGCAACTACAGGCCATCGTGAGAGAAAGACAAGTCCAGGGTGGCGCCTGTGGCTCAGTGGGTAAAGCGCCAGCCCCATCTACCAAGGGTGGCGGGTTCAAACCCTGCCCCAGCCAAACTGCAACAAAAAAAATAGCTGGGCATTGTGGCAGGTGCCTGTAGTCCCAGTTATTCAGGAGGCTGAGGCAAGAGAATCACCTAAGCCCAAGAGTTGAAGGTTGCTGTGAGCTGTGTGACACCACGGCACTCTACCAAGGACGATAAAGTGAGACTCTTGTCTCTACAAAAAAAAAAAAAAGTTCAAAAGGGGTAATGGGGAGGGGAAGGATTGAGTAAGTTCCCACCTAATGGGTACCTTGTAGGTATACATGACACACCTCTGGGTGAAGGGCTCAACTGCCACTTGGACTTTACCTTACAAATGCGAACAATGTAACCCAATCGTATTTACCCTGGTATTAATCGAAAAGAAAAAATACATCTTTTAAAAAAGATTTTATTTAGCCGGGCGTTGTGGTGGTGCCTATAGTCGCAGCTACTTGGGAGGCTGAGGCAAGAGAATCACCTAAGTCCAAGACCTAGAGGTTGCTGTGAGCTTTGACACCACGGCCCTCTACCCAGGGCGACAGAGTGAGACTGTCTCTAAAAAACTAAAAAGATTTTATCAGAGGAAAAAAGGGAATTGCCTGGAACACTGGGTCTTCTGTTTGTGCCTATATGGCAACAGTCCCTGAGCCTAATCATCCACACATATGACAAGAACTGTGGTGGGAAGGGGAAGTGACATATTTTGTTTCAGTGACATCCTTAATGTCCAAGGCAAGGTTGAGCAATAAGGCCAGGCCTGCCCTCTCTGGGTCTCAATCTTTGATATTCCCTGTGAGTTGAGAAGAAATGATTTCTAGTGTGTGTGTATATATATATATTTTAATGTATTCCGTTAAATAATTGGTCCTTTGTTCTGAGATTGTCACATCCTCTCTTTTATGAGATAAAGATGGAGGTAGTTTTGGTTTTTCGTTTGGGGTTTTATTGATCGATTGAGACAGGGTCTCGCTCTGTTGTCTGGGCTAGAATACATTGGCTTCATCATAGCTCACAGCACCCTCAAACTCCTGGGCTCAAATGAGCCTCCTGCCTTAGCCTCTGGAGACTACAGGCACACGCCACCAGGCCTGGCTCATTTTTCTATTTTTTGTAGAGAAAAGAGTCTCAACCTCCTGGCCTCAAGCGCTTCTTCTGCCTCCTCAGCCTTCCAGAGTGCTGGGATTATGGGCATGAGCCACTGGACCCAGCTGATGGTGGTAGTTTTTAGTGGCTTTTTTTGTTGTTGTTAGCAGGCCCAGGCTGGATTCGAACCTGCCAGCGTCGGAGTATGTGGCCCGTGCCCTACACACTGAGCTATGGGTGCTGCCTGCTTTTTTTTGTTAAATTGGTAACTACATTGAACATTTTACTGGTCCATGGTATTGAAAAGTCTGGAAGTCACTAGTTTGGATGATCTACAAGATCCTTTCTGCCTATAATATGCCATATATGTCAAAATTACAAGCATCGTCTTCCCAGAGCCTCTCCCTCCCCCCACCTTTCAGCTCTGGTCACTCTACCCAGGGTGATAAAGTGAGACTTTTGTCTCTTAAAAAAAAAAGTTGTAAGTCCCACCCCCAATACAAATACTCTCTACCCCTTCCCTATTTTATTTTTCTTTTAGCACTTAACACTATCTGATAGACTACACCTTTGGCTTAATCCTATTAGTGTCTCCAGTAGAATAAACGAATAATAGACCTGAAACTAACCTGGATCCCATCACACTGCTGACTGATAGAACCTTTTCTTCTATCTCCAGTGACCTTTTTCTTTTCCTTGATTGTCCAAACCACAGACCTCCCAAAACAGTAAAAGATTCCACCTCCCCAGCACCATTGCCTTTGTCCCATAAGTCACCTCATCACTTTGTCTCTCAGAGCTCCCAGCAAAAAGACTTTTGTTGTTGAGGCAGAGTTTCACTCTGTCACCCTGGGTAGTGTGCTATGGCATCATAGCTCACAGCAACCTCAAACTCTTAGGTTCAAGTGATCCTCCTGCCTCAGCCTCCTGAGTAGCAATGACTACCACAATGCCCAACTGGTTTTTAGTAGAGACAAGGTCTGGCTGTTGCTCAGGCTAGTCTCAAACTCCTGAGCTCAAGCAATCCTCTCCTTAACCTCCCTGAGTGCTAGGAGTGCAAGTGTGAGCCACCGTGCTAGGCCACAAAAAGAACTTTCTTCACTCGGGCTCTTGTATTACTTGCTGGTACTAAAGGTGTTTGTAGCTACTCCTGCCAGGCCTGGCAGCAGAGCTGGTAGTTAAGAGAATGCACTAGATCAGTGATCTTCGACGGGTATGCCATGAGAGGATCTTAGGTGTACCATGAAAAATTTTAAAAATTACAAAAAAAGTTTTTTTGAGACAGTCTCAAGCTATCACCCTGAGTAGAGTGCTGTGCTTCAGAGCTATTAGCAACCTCCAACTCCTGGGCTCAAGAGATCCTCTTGCCTCAGTTATTCTAATTTTAATAGAGATGGGGTCTTGCTTTTGCTCAGGCTGCTCTCAAACTCCTAAGCTCAAGCAGTCCACCTGCCTCAGCCTCCCAGAGTGCTTGGATTATAGGCATGAGCCACCATATCTGGCTAATTAAATTATTTTTGAAAGACATTCAATGCACAGTAAGTATCTTTTCTTTTTTACTCTTTGATCAACCTAATTTAAATGTATTGTGGAAGTTTAACTATAGTCGAAGTGTCCCATGAGATCAAGGTTGAAAAACAGTGCTCTATAGAGTCAACCCAGATCTGGGTTCTCATCCCAGACCCTGAAGCTGCTCCCATGCTGGCCCACCAGTTCCTGGACCTGGGAAGCAAGATTGAGCAACCTACACCGGCTCTTTTTTCACTGCCCTGGACACCTTTACCAATTTTGAGGTAGATTTCATGTCCCTGACCCCTTCTTCTCAGGAGACTTTGAACTCTAGATTTTGTTTAATAACACAGACTGGGTTGAAGGTTTCTTGAAGTTTTAACAACACTGTTAAACAAAAACACCATGTGTCTCTTCTCACAGAGACATATATGCACACACACTTTCTTCCTCTCACACACTGAGGTAGGAGGTACACTGGCTAAAGAATAAAAAAAAAAAAATACTCAATAGGCTGAGTATGTCCCAGTCCACAGAGTCACAAGGCATTTGGTTGGAAGGCGGCCCCTTGAGAACAGGAGTGGAAGCTAGATCAACCGTACTGAGACCCTGGAGGAGCAGACCAAGGCCAACAGAGTTATACCTCCCTGGCTTCCAGCCTTTGAGAGCCAACCCAGGACTGGCTGGAACACAAGGACGATAAAGCTAGGGGTGGCAGCTAATCTGGTTCCAGGTTCCAGGGACAGAATGCTGTTCCTGGCACATAAAATGCTCTCAGTAAATACTGAATGAATGGGGTGGATCATGGGAGGAAGAATTCTAGAGAATAGCCCCCTGGAGGATCCTGGGTCCTTCAGGGGTGGGATTGCACCTCTACCAGGTATTTTAGAGGTGCCAGGAGGTACCGATCCCAATAAGTAAAAGCTCTGGGTCACCAGCTATTCTGGCAGGGGGTGGAGAGAAGAGGGGTATCTCTTCTTTCCTCCCAAAGTGTCTTAACATTACATAACGGGGGCCCTTGACCCTCCAGGACCTACCCTTCTCATCTTGGTCACACTGTGCATGCCTTGAAAGAGGCTCTGCCTTACTAAATCCTGTCTCCAGTCCCTGGCACAGAGTGGGTGTCCCACTTTGTTGAGCAGATCAAGGCCCAGAACAGCATTATTAGCTTATCTTTTCTGCCTTCTACTGGCTGAGTTACTGTCCATGTCCCCTAGCTGGGTCACGCCTGTCTCAAAGGACCCCATTTACTTCTTCCTTCACTGGCGAAGCAGCTGCATCCTTAGCCTTGGGAAAGAAGGTGTGAGCCAACCCGGCTACACGCCTGTTCTGAGGCAGCTGACGTTCCTCCGGGGAAAGAAGACTTCGGGTCCCATCCACCCGGTCAGGCTCCCAGCGACAGCTAGGGTGCAGCCAGTGGTAATAGGCAAGACGCAAAGCCAGACCCAAAAGGAAGCAGATGCCCCCCACAAGCAGCCATATCTTCAGTGCAGCCCCTCTGGGCAGCCAGGTGCTATGAGTCATCCCAGTGGCCACCAGGAGAATGCTGTCACTCAAGAGGAATGCCAGGTGGATGGTGGCACGGCCTCGAGTGCGGCCCTCAGCTACGTTGAACCAAGAGAAATAGAGGATTGTGGCCACTGTTGCCCGATACAGCCATTCGGAGACAGGGTCTGGCATGAAGTCTGTGCCCTGAAGCCAGACCCAGAGCAGCAGCACCAGCCACAGGCCCAGGAAGTGCAGAGCCACGTAGCGGGGGAAAAGGGCTGAGAACAGGGCCACAGCCAGGACTCGGGGCCATAGCAGCAGCAGGTTCCAAAGGAAGAAAATCACAGAGGAGCCCAGGCCCAGGCGGGGCTTGGATGGGAGGCAGGTGCGCAAGGCCCGGTGGTAGTCCAGCAGCGCCCACGAGATGCCGGCGAAGGACGTGCAGATGCCAACCCCTGCAAAGAGTAAGAAACAGGTGAGACCTGTGCACAGCCTGCGTGGCACTCCCAGGGGACATAGGTATCAGGGGAGCCCTCAGGGTATCCTGAAGTAGGCCTTAGAAGCCCCTTCAGTGAAGGAAAGCTGCAGCTAGAGAATGTTCGGTATGTTCACATGACCAGTCATGTGAACTGGGAGTCAACATGGAGTCTGCCCTCCACCACTGTGCTTTGCTGTGCAGGCACTGCTGCTGGGATGGTTTTCAAGGATAAGAGGGTATACATGCAACTTACAAAGACTCACCCAGCATTCAGCACTCCTGGGCCTTGGCCACACCCTGAGCATCTTCTAGGCCTCCATAACCCTTCCCTTCCTGGAAGATCCCAAGCCCTTCTTGAGTCTGAAAATCAGGAGTCCCAGTGACCCCTTTCTAGTTTCCAAAAGGGAGGTGGAAAATCCAATGGAGTGGCAACAGGCCTTGACTGAAGCTGGCCTTAGAGCCAGGAGGGACATCCTTGTTATATGGACAGTTCTCCCCTCTGCTCACATTGGCCCCTAGTCTTGAGTTTTCAAGATCCAGAAGTTTATGGCAGGGATCCTATCCCACTTCCTAGCTGACCAGTCTTAACGGAAAGCACCAGAACCTCCAGGGAGGGTGCGGGAATGTCTCCCGAATGCTTCCTCCCCTGTACTCGCTCCACAGATGTGCACTGGGAACCTACTGCCTGGTGGAACCCACACCCAGCCTGGAATGAGATCTGTGGGCAAGGCCTTTCTAACCACCCTTCCCACCCCCCAGGTCTCAACAGTTTGCCCAGCACGCCACCTGCTTTGACCTTGACAAGCTTTGCCCACTTCCCAGGCCTACTGCTCCACACCCTGCAAGCCCTGGGCTCAAACAGCCCCTGGGGTCACGTCACCCATCTTGACCCCAGCCCACCCACCCAGCTACATCACGTGTCCTTATAACATGCCACCCACATCTGCCTGGGTCTCATCACACAGTAATTATCTATCTCCTTATTTCCAAGCTCCTTGAGGGTAGAAAGCAGCTCAGTACATGCTACATAATAATGACTGAATAAACGTTTGCTAAATAAAAAGTAGGAAAAATCCATCTCCTTGCCCTGCCCCCACCACACACACAGTGTAAACCATCTCCACTTAGCCTTGGTCCTAGACACCCCTCACCCTCAAACAGACGAAAAACGTGGCCCAGTCGTGGTCCAGAGCAAGTCACTTCACCTTTCTGCACCTCTTTCCTCTTGTGAAAATTGGACATAAATACAACACCAATTTACAGGTGCCCACCACAATGCCTGGCTAG
Organism: Loris lydekkerianus; assembly: GCA_963574355.1. Lineage (NCBI taxonomy): Eukaryota > Metazoa > Chordata > Mammalia > Primates > Lorisidae > Loris > Loris lydekkerianus. Next base: position 52,483 of record CAUYPK010060971.1, read on the forward strand.
TATTTCTTTTTTTAGCAGAGATGGGTCTGGCTCTTGGTCTTTTCAAACTCCTGAGCTCAAGAAATCCACCTGCCTCGGCCTCCCAGAGTACTAAGATTATAGGCATGAGCCACCGTGCCCGGCCTAAGCAGCCTTTTATAAAAGAAAACATTTGTGACATTTGAGAGAAACTTTCCCACACCACAAAAAAGGTGCTGGTCTATCACTCACACTGGTAGTACTCAGCCCGGCCACTCTGCAGCATGATGGCCAGCACCAGGGTGAGCTGTGGCGTTGTCTCCAAGAAGGTCTCAAAGAGCCGCAACATGCTGATGTCCAGGGAGAGGAAGTCGGCGTAGGCCAAGTCAAACTCAGAGGGCGCTTCCTGATGCCACACGAGCAGCCCCTGCTGCAGCCCCTGCACGCACCTAGCAAAGTGCACAGGATGCCCAGAGGGCCAGGTTAGTGTCCTGTGAATTCCTCAGTCTCCGACCCATCTGGCAGAGGCAGGCAGGCTCCAACCCTAGCCTGTCACTTCCATGCTAAAAGGGTTGGGGCAGGCGACTTAACCTTACTGAACTCATTTCCCCATCTGTAGGCGGGAGATAGATACAGCCAGGCACTGACCCAAGCTCATCATAAACTCTGTCCTGTTGACTCCTCACGGGTGCTCCATTTAGCAGATGGGGAAACAGGATCAAGAAGTTAATAAGTGATAGAATCAGGATTTGGATCCAAAACTGTTTGGATTCTGAAGGCGTACCAGAAAGATGCCTGAGACAGCAGTTCCCAACTTTTAGTATGACAAAGAGAACTCCAGCTGAGAGTTCATCTAGCCCTACCTCCTGGTGCAGGTGAAGAAACTGAGGCCCAAAGAAGGGGAGGCCCATAGGATTTGGGATCAGGCCTCTATGAAATTCAGTCTGGCTTTACCACCTGTGACTGCATTTCTCGGAGCCTGTTTCCTCCTCTATAAGAAGCAGGCGCTCATCTGCGCAGGTGTGGCAGGCAGGCCCACTGTGGGGTGGGAGTGAAGAGAAACACAGAGCTTGGTGTGTGAACTCAGTTCCACGGGGGCTGTTCTTTTAGCTGCAGGAAGGACCTTAGGCAAGTCACTGACTTCCCCAGACTCAGTTTGTTCCAGGGAGATGGGGATAGTGCCTACTTGAGTTTTGTGGGGGTTAAATGAAATTGTCACCTGTAAGTTGCCCTGGCTTGGAGTAAACATTCAACAAATGTCAGTTCAGTTCAGGATTACCTGGGCATCCTGGGAGTTTCAGCAGCCCTCAACCTCCAGCAATACCTATATCCTCACAGGGGGCAACGCTCACCCAGCCATATTGTTCTCCCTGAATGTCTGCTCCCCACTCCAAGGCCAAGCAAGAGGGCAGAGACGGGGGCTAAAGATGTGGGGGTGGTGATTCATCTATGCCCCTGGAGACAGCCTGGCTGGCTGGGCACAGGCTGCATCTTGGGAAATGAGTGTGGACTGCACTCCTTCCAACGGGCAAAGCCCCGTGGAAACTGAAACCAAGGGGTCAGAGTCATGCAATGAAATTGGGACATTGGGTGATCTAGGTTGGGATAGAGCCTCCATCCTCTTTCAAATTCATTTACAAATTCTCTCCAGATCTCACCTTGACAAAACCACGTGGAGTCCCTGGGAGTGGGGAAGCAGAGTTTTGTTTTTTGTTTGTTTGTTTGTTTGGGCTCCATCCCGTTATTGCCTCTGAAGACCTTCCAGTGGGACAAGGGGAGTGGAGTTGGAGTTTTGCTTGAGGAACAGGGCGCGGAGGGGCACTGTTATGACAGTCCTGGGCAGGCTTTGAGGAGCCCTGAATCCATAACTACTCCTGCATCTTCCCTTCCCCTATTTCTGCTGAGTTTGGTTTTAAAAACAGGGTCTCTGTTCCTGCCTGTGACTAGGCTGCAGTAGGGCCCCTGACAGGACACTGGGGAACCAGAGGCAAAGGCTCCTACCAAGGGGGAGCCAAATCGGTCCTGCCTGCCCAGTAGCTTATTCTCAAGTCTGTCCAGGGGAAGTGACAGTAAGCGCCTGCGGAATGACTTTGCAGTGAGTGAGTGGCTTATCTCCCAATCAACAGCCAGCTGAGCAGAGTTCTTAGTCCTCGGTGCCTCCCCCCCCCCCATATCAAGCAAATGGGCCCCGCAGGCGTGTCGCTCTCCCTTGTAGGTGAGGGGTCCCCAGGGACTTCGTTTCCTTCCCTGGGTTCCGGTCCTCTCCTCCACCCTCTGCCCGACGTCAGGCGTCTCATCGGTACAGGTGGCCCAGCTGCCGGAGTTGCCCGGCTCTTTTCCCTCTCCGCCTGCCCGCAGGGCGCTCACCTGTACAGGTAGCCCAGCTGCAGGAGATGCAGCAAGGCCAGGCAGCGACCTGAGGGCTGCGGCCCGTGCAGACCGACGGGGTCGGCGCGCAGCCAGATCCAGCTGAAGAGCTGCAGCGCGACCGAAGCGAGGCCCAGCAGCGCCAGCACCAGCGCCGCCCACAGGTAGCTGCCGCTGAGCGCGTACTGGCAGGCGGCCCACAGGTCTGCGCTCAGGTCCAGCAAGAAGGCGACGGTGCCCAGCACGCCCAGGACCAGGTCCCGAAGGAGGGTTGCGCGGGGCGACCAGGGCATGACCCGCCTGCCTCTGCCCCTCCTTCTCCTCTGCCGCTCGGGCCCGCCCTCGGGTCCCGGGGTCGCAGGGGCGGGAAAGAGGCTGGCACAGCCCTGGGGGCAGTCTAGGGCCCGAGCCGGCGGGGCGGGACTTCCCCGTCCCGCCCCGTCCGGGGAGGGGCGAGACCCGCGGACGTCCCGGGTCCCTCACTCTGGTCCTTCCGCTGCCCCCCGCCTCCGGCCTTAGCCACGCCGCCAGCCCTGGGATCCCCTGACCCAGCCCTGCTGAGTCCCGAGAACCGCTGGGCCCGAAGGCTGTGCCCTGGGGGTAGCAGACTTCCCACTGCCTAGTTTTACATTTGAGGCACCTGGAGGCCCAGGAAGGCGAGACTGCCTGGAGCTGTCTCTCACGTCTGCAATGTTGCAAAGCAGAACAAGAAATCCCGGAAAAGCCCAGAGTTCATGCTGGTAGCCCAAGGGACAAGACACTTCTCTGGTATCTCAGTTCACCCCAGAGATCCGAGTGGTGGAAGGGAGGCGTTCAATAATTCCAAACCACATACTTTAATCGTTTCCATATTAAAAGGAATAACGCACAAAACAACTTGTACGACGACCTTTGTTGTGTGAGTGAAACAGGGAACATGAAAGAAATGTGCGTCTTTGGGACTTCCTTTCCGGATCTGGCAGAGACCTGGTGGAAAAGCCCAACTGCTCTCGAGAAGGGGATGCTGCAGGTTTTGCCAGGAGGAAGACGACTGCAAGGCGCCCAAGGTCATGGCGCCAGGAGCGCGCGCAGGCCCAGCAGGGCCGGCAGCAGCAGCAGGAGCGCGAGCCCGTGTGCAGGCACAGGGCCCGAGGCTGACAGGCAGGCTGCGTAGTCCCGGAAGGCCACGTGGCGCATGGCACACACGTGCTCCACGCGGCAGGTCTCTTTGCAGGCTGTGTCATCGTACATGACTGAGTTGTAGAGGTAGTAGCGCTGCAGCGCGTCAGAGTCGGTGGCGATGTAGTCTAGCACCGTGTGAAGGGAGAGGGCACCCGCGTCCGGCACCCCGTAGGCCAAGGTCAGCTCGTACTCGAGCTCCCAGAGCGGTATCCCCTGCTTGTTCGCGAGGCTCAGGTTCATGAAGTAGGTCGCCATGTCCTGGAGAGGGGGAGGGGAGCAAGCGATTGTGAGCAGCTGCTGGTTCTGCACCTTGTATTTGCCACCAAATTATTTATACCTGTGACAGTGACCCCTACAGAGCGTTTAACAACCTACCAGGTGTGCTTGGCAGACATACTCTGAATCTGATAAGGTAACTGAACCTTTTCACAGAAGAGGAAACTCAGACTGAAAGAGATTAATTCACTTGGCCAGGGTCATATAGGTGTTCAATGGCAGAAGCAGGATTGGAACCCGGTTTGTTTGCCACAGGCCTATGCATTTTCTTTTCCACCAAGCTCCTGGGCACATAGAAAATGCTCAGTAAGTTTTTACAGAATTAATGGATGAAAAGCAGCTTAAAAGGGGAGGGTTTAACCTTGAGCAGAGTGTCTAATTGTGGCGTTCTAGGACCCAGTTGCATCTTCAGGACCAGAATCCAAAGGGATTATCAGTCCAACACTTTCCAGTTAAATTTATGGACCTGCTTCAAGTCGTTAGCGATGGGTGTAAGAGGAGCTGTCACATAGTGACCACAACTGCAAACCAGACACAGTACATTATTTCATTTAGTCCTCTCTAAACTCTTCATTTTACAGATGAAGCAACTAAAAACTCAAAAACCTTGTGAGTGGTGGAGCCAGGTTCAACTTCCTCCCTGAGAAGAATGTAGGGCACGTGACAGGGTGGCAGTAGAGGCTCCTCAGTCTACAATTCCTCTTGCTAAGACCGTCTGCGGGGCCTTGACAACAGGCCACATTCTTGAAAATCCTCAGACCTCTGCTTGATCTACATTTACTCCTTAGACTCAAGGAATCTCATCCCTGGCTTTAAATGTCTCCTGTTTGCTCCCAGATTAAATCTCCATACCCATCTCTTCTAGGGCTCCAACTTGCCCCTCCTTTGCCACTTTCACTTACTGCCATTTAACTATCCCAAAGTCAACAGATCTAATACCAGACCTTTGGGTGGGTGTGGTGGCTCAATATCTGTAATCCTAGCACTCTGGAAGGGCGAGGAAGGTAGATTGTTTGCACTTGGGAGTCGATACCAGCCTGAGCAAGAGCGAGACCCCATCGCTACTAAAAACAGAAAAATTGTCTGGGTGTGGTGGTGGGCACCTGTAGTCCCAGCTACTTGGGAGGCTGATGAAGGAGGATTGCTTGAATCTAGGAGTCTGAGGTTGCTGTGAGCTGGACTGACACCATGGCACTCTAACCTGGGACAACAGAGTGAGATCCTGTCTCAAAAAAAAAAAGAAAAAAACAAAACAAAAAAACAGATCTCTGATTGTCCCTCTGAAGCGTGATTGTTCCACAGTCACCCTATCTCAGTAATATCAGCCTCACTCTTTCCCTTGCTAAGGCCAAATCCTTGGAATCCTCGTGGACTCTTGCCTTTCTCTCATACCCCACATCCAATCTACCAATACATCTGCCTTCAGAATATGACAAGGACCTGGCACTTCTCACCAGCCCACTGCTACCAACCCAGCCAAGCCACCAGTGTCCCTGTGGTTTTTGTGCTGCCTCCTAACTGCTCCCCACTGCACCTGCACTTGCCCTGACAGCCTGTTCTCGGCACAGCAGGCTTGGTGATTATAAGTCAGACGATTTTCATTCCTCTGTGCAAATCCTCCACATTCAGAGTCTGCATCATGGCCTCATGATCTGACCTCGTCCTTTTCACTCTGCCCCTGTGAATCCTGCTGTAGCAGCCTGGCCTCCGTGTTCTTTGCCCAACTCTCCAAGAATATTCCCACTCCAGGGCCTTGAACTTGCTCTTCCCTCAGCCTTTCCCCGAACCAGATACGCATGGCTCACTCACTCAGTTTACTGAGAACTCAAATGTCACCATATCTCTGACCCTTTCCTGCCCCACCTATCTCTCACAGTGCACTCCCCCCCCATGACCACCCCCATGCTGTCTCCTCCTGTTGTTCTGTTTTTCTCCTTAGCCCTCCTCTCTGTGCCATATGTAAATTTTACTTATTTCTTTATTGTATCTCTCCTATGAGACTTTCAGGTCCAGGAAAGTGGTGACTTTGTTTTGTTCACCTTTTGTTCTCCTGAGCTTAGAATAGGGCCTGTGTATGGTAAGTGCTTAATGCATTTTGTTGAATAAATGAAGGAATAATTATTTCTTGTCACTTCAACAATCACAAGCACATTCTAGGAGATGAGGGATTGTTGATGGGTTGGGGGCTGGAGCTAGTCAGTATATAGGAAAAGGTAGGCAGTGGCATGAGGCCAGTCTGTGGGAAGCCTTGCATTCCGGGTCAGGAAGACACAACTTTATCCCAAAGGCACTGAGGGTTTTTGAGCAGGAGAGAGAGATGAAAGCAGTGCTTTAGAAAGATGAATCCCTTCTGTAGTGTGCACAGATGGGCCACAGCAGGGCAAGGCTAGAGGCAGGGAGACCGGGCAGGAGGCTATAACAGTGATCCAGGGTGAAAGGAGACTTGAGTAAGAAGAATTGACTTGACTTGGTGGCAGATGGCCCCATGGTTCTAAACCTGAGTTCAAGAAGGGTGAAGGTGAGGGGGCGGCACCTGTGGCTCAGTGAGTAGGGCACTGGCCCCGTATACCGAGGGTGGCGGGTTCTAACCACAGTTGTTGGCCAAACTGCAACAAAAAAATATCTGGGCGTTGTGGCGGACACCTGTAGTCCCAGCTACTTGGGAGGCTGGGGCAAAAGAATAGCCTAAGCCCAGGAGCTGGAGGTTGCTGTGAGCTGTGACGCTATGGCACTCTAGCGAGGGCAGCAAAGTAAGGCTCTGTCTCTAAAAAATAAAAAAAGAAGGGTGAAGGTGACTTGACCTTCTTAAGGTGTGGTGGTCAGTGGTGGGTGGGAGAGTTAGGGGAGGCAGTGATATGTTTAAGCCCCTCCCACCTTCCTCCTCCTCTGGCCCCAGCAGGCCCAGAGCTCCTGACCTGCAGGTGTAGTGTGGCTCGGTTGTATTTGAACAGCCGGATGCTCGGATTGTTGGCCCCGTTGACTACTCCAGGTAATGTGGTTTTCCATGGGCTGACCCCAGGTGTGAGGAAGATGACGCTTATGGGGGTGCCTGTCAGGACAGACAGTGGGGCTGAGCAGGCGGGGAGAGGAAGGAGGCAGGCCACCAGTTGCTCTACAGATTGAGTACCTGCATCGTCATAGAGCATCCGAAAGCTGTCAGTGTGATGGTGGCCGAAGAACTGCCCTCCTATGATTCTGTGGTGCTTCTGGACGACCTTCAGGTACTTCTCATTGAAGTCCTCCCGGAACCACGCCTTGTTGGGCTTCTTCTCAAAGAATCCTGGGGGCACGTGGCCAATGATATACACCTACAAGAGAGGGTGGCCTCAAGGGGCTCGGAGATACCCTCTCCAACCCTCCCTTCTACCTCTTAAAACCTATCCATCTCCCCAAAAGCAGGTGGACAAGCTCATATGTGTCCCCTCCCTGAGGTTCTCCCCATTCCACCTCCCAGGCAGACTCAGGAATCCTCTGTACCCAGTGGTGAGTTTATCCCGAATGGGAGACTTGTTTAGGAAGTAACCAGAGAAGGAGAAGAAAGAAGCAGGACCCCTTACCCTTTCCCCAGCTCGGGATGCATTGGTCAGCACATCCTCCAGCCACTGGAACTGCTGGCTGGGATCAGCCATGCCTGCTGTCTGCTCATTGCTGCTATAGTACAGATTGGTGTTGAGCACCACAATTCGCCCCGCCATGCTGGGACCCGGCAACTTCTCAGTGTAGAAGGCACCTAGGATGTCACAGCCAGGGAGAATAGAAGTGGTCTTCTACCTCTGGCCACACACACCTCTGCCCCTCCCATCCCACTGTCCCACGTTGTCCTTCCCTTGCATCCTCTTGTCCCATCTGTACCCTAGGAAGGCATCTAGCAGGGAGACCAAAGGCTCAGGAGCCAGGCTCCCTGGGTTCAAATCCTGAATCTATCACTCATTCACTGTGCAATTTGGAAAAATTATTTTGCCTCTCTATATCTTAGTTTCCTTATCTGTACAACGAGAATAATAAGGATGCAAGTTTGCCCATCCAGATTCCCAGCTCAGCTCTCTGCCCCAGGAGCCAATCTATGTGGACTAACTCAATAGGATTCTGGGCCACAGGCTTCCAGTTGGGTTTGACCAATGGGGAGTCACAGCAGCAGGAGACGGAGGAAAGGCAAGTGAGTAGGGACAGGTTTTTGGGCTGGCTTGTGTCTCTGAGAACTAGTGGTTCTCAACCAGGTGATTTTGTCCCCCCAGGGAACATCTATCAAAATCTGAGACATTTAGGTTGTCACAGCTGTGGGTGTTACTGGCATCAGTTGGGTAGAGGCCAGGGATGTTTCTAAACGTCCTGCAGTGCCCACGACAGTCCTCCATGATGAAGAATTACCAGTCCACAGTGTCAGGAGTGGCAAGGTTCAAACCCTGCTGGAAGTGAGGGTCACTGGTCCTGCCCAGGGTGGCTGTGAGGGGTCTAGTACCATGCTGAGCATGGCGTCTGGCACAGTAAATGCTCAGTAAATACTGATTTAGCATCTTCATGGGTGCTGTGGTGTTTAGAGCACAGGCTTTGGAGTCCTGGATTCTGCTCCCAGGCCTGCCTTTTCTAAGTTACATGATCTGGACCAAGTGACTTGTTATCTTTAAGCCTCAATCTCCTTCTTTGTGAAATGGGGATAAAATCAGTGCCTATTTTGAGGAGCTGTTGTGAAGACAAAATTAGGACTTGGCACAGTGACTTGTGCCTGTATAATCCTAGCACTCTGGGAGGGCAAGGTAAGAGGATTGCTTGAGCTCAGGTGTTGGAGACCAGCCTGAGCAAGAATGAGACCCTGTCTCCATTAAAAACAGAAAAACTAAATGGGTAATGTGGCAGGTGCCTGTAGTCCCAGCTAATTGGGAGACTGAGGCAAGAAGATTGCTCAAACAGGAGAGTTTGAGGTTGCTATGAGCTATGACTCCAGAGCTCTCCACCCAAGGTGACAGAGGAGACAGAAGAAGACAAAATTAGATCAGTCCAAGGCCAGGCACAGTGGCTCATGCCTGTAATCCCAGCACTCTGGGAGGCTGAGGCAGGCGGATCACCTGAGCTCACAGGTTCAAGACCAGCCTGAGCTAAAGTGAAACCCCGCCTCTAAAAATAGCCTGGTGTTGTAGCAGGCACCTGTAATCCCAGCTGCTTGGGAGGCTGAGGCAAGAGAATCACTTGAGCCCAAGAGTTTGAGGTTGCTATGAGCTGTGACATCACAGCACTCTACTGGGGGCGACAAAGCAAGACTCTGTCTCAAAAAAAAAAAAAAAAAAATTAGGTCAGTCCCTTGCATATAGCAACCACTCCTTATAGTAGCAAATGGTGTTAGTACCTTGTTTGAAGAGCACAAAGGATTCATTACTAAGCCAGGGTTTCCACAGTTCTGCTACCTGATTGTAGATGCTGTTTTTACTTGCCGGGAACTGATTTTTGGGGTGAAAGTCATGATTTCCCAAAGCAGCATAGACTTTAGTGTCTGGAAAGAAAAAGAGAAATATAAAAATATATATGCAAAACCACTGGTAGGATTAGTCATTTTCAGTTGGCCACCAGCCATCAGACCTAATGGGGAAGAGTGATAGCGCAGATGAGAAAAATACAAAGATAAGCAGAAAACCGCATTTGATAGAATCTGGCTGAACTCTGCTCAGACCTGGGAAGGAAGAGCAGAATTCTCTGACCCCAGCCCCCAATCGTATTCCCCGCAGCCGATTTCCTGGCCAGAAAGGAGACAGCGTATGATGAGAACAGAGAAACTAGACAGTGGATCTCATCCAGGTCCTTAGCAGCCACTTGGTAATTTGGTTCCCAGTCCCTGTCAATATCAGATCCCGCTTAACTGCAAGAGAAAGAATCTGGCTCATTCTAGGTGGCCTCAGGAGTTTCATGCAGTCAGCAGATATGTGCCCATGCTCAGAGCAGGGACCCAACTGTCTAGTCCTAGAGGCCTTTCGGTGCAGAAGGATTGACAGGCATTAGTACCTAGAGGTGTGAGGGTTCTCAGGTAAAGGGAAGGGCCACTTGCTGTGGATGTGGTAACAGAGGGCAGGAGCAGGGGCTGGGGAAGCCTCCCGAAGGAAGTGGCCCTGCTCTTAGCTACTTGGGAAGCTAAGGCAAGGGGATCTCCTGAGCCCAGGAGTTTGAGGTTGCTGTGAGCTATAGGCCATGGCACTCTACCCAGGGTACAGAGTGAGACTCTGTTTCAATAAATTAATTACTTAACTAATTAATTAATTAAAACCCCTCTTCTCCCTATAGAGCTGCTGCCTCACTTATTCCCAGTCCCTACCTGTTCTGCCAGGCCGGACAGACTTCCCCAGGGATGATACCTGCATGCCACTGTAAACACTTTGAGAAGGTTTATGAATCTGCTGTTAAACAGGTAGGGGCAGAGAGCAGTGGAGTGCAGGCATTCCCTGTGACGGGATTCTGTGTATCTGCAGGCACACAAGCTTGCATGCTGCTGGCGGGGTTGTTGGAAAGGTAAGAAATGATGCTATGACAGTATGAAGGACCTGGCACAGGACCCAAAAGCCATTGTCAGTGGATGAAGGTCTTTACATGTGCTGCTGTTGTCCCCATATACCAGCCACTACCGGGGGTACAAGGAATGTGGGGGGCAGGGAGCAATAGCAGAGTCTTACGTGGAAAGGCTTCTCTGATGAGGTTGGTCAGAAGTCCCACAATCTCCAGTACAGCTGCCTCTCCCAGCCTCTCATCAGGCACGTGAGGCGTGTCATCCCTGTAAAACACCACCAAGCCAATTTGGGGTGAACTCAGGAAGACACAAGAAAAGGACAGAAAGCTCTGTAGTGAAAAGAAAATCTATGGGGATGGGCCTCAGATCTCCACTGAAGGGGAAATAGCCAGACTGGAGTGAAGTCAGGACGGAGTACAAACCCTGGGTTTGCGATTTATCTCCTATGCCATTATCTCCTTGGACTGACTGTTTAACCTGTTTGAGCCTCTATTACCTCATTTGTAAAATTAGGATATGGTACCTACTCATAAAGTATTTATGAGACTTCAATCCAGGGGGCAAATTATAAATATAAAATCATACATAGGTTTCTAGTTGTAGTTAATATTCTTATTTAGGGCACAGTGGTAATGGCGCCAGCCACATACATCGAGGCTGGCAGGTTTGAGCACTGCCCTGCTAAACAACAGTGACAACTGCAACCAAAAATGGCTGGGCATTGTGGCGGGCGCCTGTAGTCCCAGCTACTTAGGAGGCTGAGGCAAGAGAATTGCTTAAGCCCAAGAGTTTGAGGATGCTGCGAGCTATGATGCCACAGCACTCTATAGAGGACAACATAGTGAGACTCTGTCTCAAAAAAAAACCCAAAACAACAATTATTATTTAGGAAGGGAAGCTCTGAAGTTCCAGTCCCATCTGCAAGCTCCCAGGGAGCTCAGGGTGGAGAAGCCATCTCTGAATTCTGCACCTGTCCCCAAGAACTCTAAGGAGTTGGGAGCTGGCTTCAGAGTGTAGGGTTTGGACCCCTAGGGCAGATCCAGGACCTGTCCCAGGACATTTCATCCCCCATTCAACTCATCTAAATTCTTGGATCCACCTTGGAAATGCTCAGCAAGGGGAAAATGGTAGCAGGTAAAGTTTGGGGATGAGTAGACATTCAAGCAACTTAAATCCTGGGGCTCTGGCTGGACCAGGTTGAGTGAGACAACTGCCGGCCAAGTACTCACCCATGAGTTAATCAACTTTTCAGTACTGATGTTGCCACCAGGAGCTCACACTGGCTTACTCTGTGCCTGGTACTTTTTGTGTGTTTCAGACATACCCACTAATTTTTTCTTCATAGCATTACAACATAGGTTCTATTGGTAGGCCTATTTGGCAGATTAAAAAACCGAGGCACAGAAGGGTTAAGAATTGTGCCTAGGTGGGGCGCCTGTAGCACAGTGGTTAGGGCGCCAGCCACATGCTTCAGGGCTGGTGGTTTCGAACATGGCCCGGGCCTGCTAAACAAAAAAACAAAACAAAAAAAAAAAAAAAAAAGAAAGAAAAGAAAAAAGAAAAGAAAAGAAAAGACAGCCAGGCGTTGTGGTAGGTACCTAGAGTTCTAGCTACTAGAGAGGCTAAGGCAAGAGAATCGCTTGAGCCAGAGAGTTTAAGGTTGCTATGAGGTATGATGCCACAGCACTCTACCAGGGGGTGATAAAGTGTCTCAAAAAAAAAAAAAAAAAGGAATTGTGTCTAGGCCGGGCACCTGTAATCCTAGCACTCTAGAAGGCTAAGGTGGGAGGATTGCTTGAGCTCAGAAATTGGAGACCACCCTGGGCAAAGTGTGACCGCATCTCTACTAAAAAATAGTCAGGCGTGGTGGTGGACAACTGTAGTCTGAGCTACTCAGGAGGCTGAGGCAGAAGAAGCCCGTGAACCCAGGAGTTTGGTGTTGCTGTGAGCTGGGCTGATACCACGGCACTCTGGCCTGGGGCAACAGAGAAAGACAGACAGAGAGAGAGAGAGAGAGATGGAGCTCAGACGTGAACCCCGTCAGCCTGGTCCCAGGGTCTATGCTGACACCCATTACAGACTACTGCACGCCTGTCACCCTCACTAGGGAAGCAAGAGAAGTTATTTAGCCCTAAAAACTCCTGGGGGACAGGCTAGGAACCCAAAGACTTAAAAAAGAAATTCCTTTTCGGACCTAATTCTGTCTGATCGAAAACACATCCAGTTTCTGCTGGTTATCCTCCAACGGGTTGCAGCTGTCTCAGAAAAGTCCTATTTTTTATCATTGAAGAATTATAAAGGTTTCTAGAGAGATCTGGTCCAATGCCATACACCTCTGCAAGGTCCCAGAGGTTTCCCAGAAAAATTATACATCCGTTAAAGGATGATGAATTTCCCAAAGCCTCCCCCAGAGGGATCATGTCTTTTGGTATGATACACGTTCTCCCCCTCCTCAGAGAAATCAGAGCCTCCTACAGGAAGACCCATTGAGGGATAGGGAGTCCAAGGTCATCAACTGAAGTTCACTCTTTTCTTACATTGATTCCTGAACCCAAGGAAGCCAGGGCTGTCTGGGACCCTCCTGAGACAACATCACATTTCTTTCTTTCTTTCTTTTTGAGATAGCTTCAGCACATCGCCCTCGGAAGGGTGCTGTGGCATCACAACTCACAACAACCTCAAACTCTTGGGCTTAAGCGATTGTCTTGCCTCAGCCTCCCAAGTAGTTGGAACTACAGGTGCCTGCCACAAAAATGCCACATTTCTTAAGTGTCCAGGCTTCCCCTCCTAACCACAGGTTTATGTGAGGATCATTCTTGGTCATTCCCATGTCACATAGTAGTGGGCGACATCTGGGGGCCTCGTAGGTTTTATTCTGTATTATATAAGTGTCTGGTGAGGCTTGCAGAGGGAGTCAGGGAGTCACAGCCCCTTCTAGCCTTGCCCCCAGCTCCTCTGCTCCACTGCTTCCTGCAGTAAATCCTCCTCGATCCTGCCAGATGGGGTCAGGGGCCCTGTAAAGCTCCCACCTCACCCTGGTGACCCACCCTCCTCATTGAGATGTATTCATCAATGAGCATCACCCGCAAGACTGTGAACTCCTTGAAGGCGAGTCTGGGTCTCAGTTCCCCAAGGCTGAGCAACTAACAAGCTCCAAGTGACAGAGTGAGAGGGACCAGGGAACCTCAAGTGAGTGACAAGGAAGGCAAGTTCCCGGGAAAGTTGACAGACTTAGGGCAGCATCCTGAGAGGAGAAGCAGAAACTGAACCTCTGTGGCTGAGTGGAATCGCCCCTCCAGCTGTCCCATGCAGAGCCATGCTCTAACCATTGAGCACTCGCCAGGGCCACTGGGCAGCCCGGGGGTGGCCAGCAGCTGACCAGGACACCTGACCCCAATGCTGGACCACTTTCAGCCCTAGTACCTTCTTCCCTTTCTGCATTTAGATCTCTCTGCCTTAGAGTCCCTAAACCCCAGGGGGAGTAGCTCCAGTATCCACCCCAGTTTAAAACCCAGGAGCTGCCCATGTGCCCAGACACGCCACAACCAGGTCCCCAGCCTCAGTGAGAGCTTCGTTCTGCCAAGGCTGGAAGACACAGAGGTTGGGGACACAGACTTTGAAATCAGCCAGATGCAAGGATGCTTGGGCAAGTTGAAGGTTCGTCATCTCTACAATGGGGCTGCTACAAAGGTTAAAATGAGTGAAGCGCCAGGCGGACATGTGTCACACAGCAGGTGCCAGGTGAAGGGTAGTGGCTGCCATGACCGCTCACCCAGTCCAGAGAATAAAGTCTGGGTTCGGCTCAATTTTCTTCATGGCGTAGATGGCCGAGAAGATGAGACGCCAGGGAGAATCACAGAGGTAGTCACCCCAGGGGCCTGCGTTGGGCACAGGTCGGGAGCCAGCTGATGGGCACACCTGGAGGGGGTCTTCAGATTCACTGTAGTCGAGGTCTAGGTGCATGTCAGAGATGTGCCAGAACTTCCCTGTGGGGGAAGAGAGACCCTCCATCAATGCTGGATGTAAAGGCAGTCTGGGGAAGGGCTCAGGGACAGGTGTTACACAGGAAAAGGGACGCCTTCTTGGAGCACCCAGAGAAGAAGGGCCTACAGGTCTGGTTCTGCCCAGGGTGGCACTGAGCAGACTGGAGAACAGGCTCAGCTCCATACCTGACCTATGATTTGAGCAAGGCCCTGTTCCTCTCCCACCTCAGATCCACAGCAGCATGAGGGATCAGGGGATACAACTCTCAAAGGTCTTTCAAGCAGGGGGCTTGTTTTTTTTGTTTTTGAGGGGCTTTTTTGAGACAGAGTCTCAAGCTGTCACCCTGGGTAGAGTGCCATGGCATCACAGCTCACAGCTACCTCAAACTCTTGGGCTTAAGCAATTCTCTTGCCCCACCCTCCCAAGTAGCTGGGACTACAGGCGCCCAACACTATACCTGGCTATTTTTTGGTTGTATTTGTCATTCTTGCTCAGCAGACCCGAGCCGGGCTTGAACCTGCCACCCTAGGTGTATGTGGCCAGTGCCCTGCCAACTGAGCTACAGGCGCCACCTGAGGGTGGGGGGTGGACTTGTTCTAAAGCAAAGGCAAGAGAGGGTAAGGGCTAAGCGCTGGAGCTCTGGGACCACATATGAGCTATGTCACCTTGGGCAAGCTATGTCACTTCTCTGAGCCCATAACTAGTGCCAAATCCTATGATGCTCCAGGGAAACAAAGTCACATGAGAAAAACTGACCAGGAGGGAGAAGGCTCATACACCAGATGAAGTGGAAGATCTTGCTAATTAATACCAGCAAAAACATGGGAAATGTGTAGAAATGAGTCTAAATGACCTAGGTCAGAAAGAAAAGGGCTGAGTTTCTCCTGGGGGAGGTGGGGGGACACCTGCTGGGGATTTTGAATTTAGGTGACAGCTCAGGCAGCTGGGAGTGGTCCTGTTTGCTGAAGTTGTTGACTCAAACTTTCACTCAATTCTGAATCAAATGAGGCCAAAATGCCAAAACCTCTCAGTCTGATATAGAGGAAGGATTCTGAAGACACAGGCGAGGTGGAGTGGATTTGCCAGGCATGCACAACATAGGGCCTGGCACAAGCAGTGTCAATGACTGCTTATTAAAGGAGGGTTGTGCAGGTTTGGCCTCTGCCCCTAACCCCATGTTTCTGGCCAAGACAAGGGTGAGTCCTGGATTTCCTCACTTGCTCTCACTTCCTTCTCCATTTCCCGTATCACTCAGAACTGACAGTCAACATCTCTCTTGTCCCAGAAAGCCGAGCCTGGGCCAGGGAAACTGGCCTGGTTGATTTCAGGGTCAGGTAGACATTGCCCCACCCACCCAAGCCTCAAGCAGATCAGGTGGCTCTAAGACAGGCAACGGCTGGCCCCAACCTTCACTCCTGGACATTTCCTACCAGATGCTCTACAGCCTTTGCCCACATCTCCTGATCTCTAAATCTGGTCTCAGAAAAGGACCTGGAGCTTGTTCCCACTAAGGTGTAAATGACTGATGAAGCAAATTATCATCTCTCCCACGTGCACTGTACAGTCCTGACCACAGCGCTGGAAGGTATTGCCTATCATCTGCATTTTACAGATAAAGAAACTAAGTTCAGAAATCTGAGATCCGTGGTAATGGTGGAGGCTCTCTGGCTCCAGACCCTCTCCTAGGAGCTGTGATTGTTAAGGAGATAAAACCAGTGCCTTTTTATTTCAAATGTGTCTTTTTTTTTTTTGAGATAGAGTCTCGCACTGTTGCCCCAGGCTGGAGTGCTATGGTGTCATAGCTCATAGCAACCTCAGACTCTTTGGCTCAAGTGATCCTCCTGTCTCAGCCTCCCAAGTAGCTGGGATTACAAGTGTGATCCACTGCACCCAGCCTCAAACATGTCTTTTTGTTGATGGCCTATGCCCACTTTTTTTATACTTTTGAGACTGCCTCACTCTGTAGCCCTGGGTAAAATGCCATGTCATCATAGCTCACAGCAACCCCAAACTCTTAGGTTCAAGAAATCCTCTTGTCTCAGCCACCCAAGTAACTGAGACTACAACACCCAGCTAATTTTTCTATTTTTAGTAAAGATGAGGTCTCCCTCTTGCTCTCCCTCAGGCTTGTCTTGAACTCTTCAACTCAAGCAATCCTCCCACCTCGGCCTCCCAAAGTGCTAGGATTACAGGTGTGACCCACCACACTCAGCCATACATGGTCGAATGCAACAAAGTAAGACTCTATCTCAAAAAAAAAAAAAAAAATTATTCCTACAGGGGCAAAACTCTAAGCCAAAATGAAGGAACTAACTGCCCTTTTCTAGGTAGGAAGGGGGCAGAGCGGTGGGTTTTCCAGTCCTCTGAGCTGATACTGTGCGTACGTTACAGCTGCTCCCGAGCCTGCAGCGCAGGGCCCTTCGCCCTTCTCCTTGACCTGCAATCCCCACACCTCCTCTGAAGACCACGACAGAAGCTATTGCCCTGCCTCAAGTAGGCCCTTCCTTAATTAACCACAAACATCAAGCAGTTTGACCCTTTTTTACATCAGCTCTCAAAGTCCTCAATGAACATTTCTCTACTTCAGAAATTCCCAATTTCCTCATTGTGGGGGGCAGATTCCAGTGACCACATCTGCTGCTCAGCCTGACTCACCAGCCATTCTCCCCACAGGGCCCCTTCCAGGGCTGCCCCAGGGCCTTGCCCAATCTTCCCCACATCATTATGTGGCCACTTCCTCATCATTGAGGCCTTAGCCCAAAGGTCACCTCCTCAGAGAAGCCTTCCCTGACCACCTCCTCCCACTCATCTGCTCCTTAGCTATCGCCTTCCCCGTTTTATTTCTTCAGAGCACTCTTGCACAGGAAATTATTTTGTTGGCTTGCTCATCACCCATCTACCCTGTCTTGCAGTGTCAGTCCCGTGAGAGCACCAGGCCTGTCCTGCTCATCTGCGTGTCCTCAGTACCCAGAACAGAGACACGGAAGACGTGCAAATGTGTCAATGAACCAGCAAGGCTGTGGAGAATTGTAAATGCTCAAAGGATATGAGCTGGGTGCCCGGCCCTTTATCTCGTTTCATCCTGTAGCCATTTCTGGAAGTGGGGGATTCTTTTGCCCATTTCTTGTTTCTTTCCTTTGTTTTTTTTGTATTTTTGGGTTTTTTTGAAAGAGAGCCTCAAGCTGTCACCCTGGGTAGAGTGCTGTGGCATCACAGCTCACAGCAACCTCCAACTCCTGGGATTAAGCGATTCTCTCTCCTCAGCCTCCCAAGTAGCTGGGACTACAGGCACCTGCCACAACACCCGGCTATTTTTTGGTTGTAGTTGTCATTGTTGTTTGGCAGGCCCAGGCTGGATTCAAACCCGCCAGCTCTGGTGTATGTGGTTGGCGCCTCAGCGGCTTGAGCTACAAGCACCAAGCCCTTTTGCCCATTTCATAGATGAGGAAACCAAGGATCAAATGCAGAGCTCTCTGACTCCAAAGTTAAGACACAATGTTGTCAAGCCTGTTAACTTGGAACCCCCAGAAGGTGGCTCCTATAATGTACATGTTGTTCATAAGAAAATGGAATCAGGCAAAGTGGCTCACACCTGTAATCTAGCTGAGGAAGAGGATCACTTGAGGCCAGGAGTTTGAGACTGGGAAAAATAGCCAGACCCCATCTCTACTAAAAATAAAAAAATTAGCCGGGGATTGTGATATGTGCTTATAGTTCCAGCTCCTTGGGAGGCTGAGGCAGGAGGAACCCTTGAGCCTAGGAGTTCGAGGCTGCAGTGAGTTATGATGATACCACTGCGCTTCAGCCTGCCTCCAAAATGCAAGGCGTAAGCCAGGTGTGATGGCTCATGCCTGTAATCCTAGCACTCTGGAAGGCCAAGGCAGGTGGATTGCTTGAGCTCAAGAGTTCAAGACCAGCCTGAGAAAGAGTGAAACCCAGTCTCTAAAAATAGCTGGGCATTGTGGTGGGTGCCTTTATTAAAAATAGCTACTCAGGAGACTGAGGCAAGAGAATCACTTGAGCCCAAGAGTTTGAGGTTTCTGTGAGCTGTGATGCCACAGCACTCTACCCTAGACAACAAAGTGAGATTCTGCCAAAAAAAAAAAAACAAAGACTTAACAACAATTTCATTATCACTATTATTCATTAATTATTGAAAATATAAATAAATTTGGTAACAAGTTCAGTGCGTGGTGAAGGCACAGACCTGGGTGAATCCAACTCTATCACTCGGCGGCTATGTGAATGGGGCAACTTTACTCTGTAACTATTTCTGCCACAAAATGGGGGTAACAGCACCCCCTGCCTCTTGGGGCCCTTGTGTGGATTAAAGTGAGATAATGTAAGCTAAAGCATAATCTCACAGGAAATGGGAAGCAGCAGTTCAGGGTAGGGGGTCCTGCAAGTCCCCCTCTCACCGCAGGGGGCGACAGGGAGGAGGATCCTCCACAGGTAAAGTGCAGGGCTGAGCAGGACGTTTGAAGCAGAACAAAGTGAAGACAGATCCTGTCTCCCCCTGGATGGCGTTCTCTGAACAGAGAGGGCCAGTGGGCACAGCACCCCCCTGGGCAGGTAAAAGGGTTTCCTGTCCTTCCTCCTCCTTCACCAAAGAGGGTCGTCCAGTGACTGGGGACGACAGACACAGGGCCCAAGGCCTAGTAGCTTTGCAAGGCCCATGGAAACATCTGAGAACTGAAAAAAAAAAAAAAAAATGCACCGCCTCCCAGAGTACAGGAAAACCACAAACTATCAAAACCAAATAATTCATCAAAATCATTCATTTCAAAAGCAATATTACAAATTTCATTAAAATCATAAAAAGAGGTGGTGGCTTATGCCTGTAATCCTAATCCTATCACTCTAGGAGGCTGAGGCAGATGAATTTCTTGAGCTCAGGAGTTCAAGACCAACCTGGGTGAGAGGGAAAACCCTATCTTTACTAAAAATAGAAAAATTGAGGCAAGAACCTCGCTTGAGCCCAAGAGTTTGTGGCTGTGCGCTATAATGACACCAGGGCACTCTGCTTAGGGCAACCTAGTGAGACTCTGTCTCAGAAAATAAATAAATAAATTGCACACTACTTAAAATTATACACAAACTTTATGGCCACTCTGTGCACATACACACACACACACACCTATGTGTGTGTGTGTGTGTGTGTGTATATATATATATATATATATATATATATATATATGTATCTACATACATACAGACGCACAATTTTTTTTTTTTTTTGAGACAGAGTCTCACTTTGTTGCCCTTGGTAGAGTGCTGTGGTGTCACAGCTCACAGCAACCTCAAAGTCAGGGGCTTAAGCAGTTCTCTTGCCTCAGCTTCCCAAGTAGCTGGGACTACAGGTGCCCACCACAATGCCTGGCTATTTTTTTGTTGCAGTTGTTGTTGTTTAGCATGCCCGGCTGGGTTTGAACCTGCCAGCCTTGGTGTATAAGGCCATTGCCCTAACCACTGAGCTGCGGGAACTAAGCCTACAAATTTTTTTGAGAGAGGGTCTTGCTGTGTTGCCCATGCCGGGTGGAGTACAGTGGGCTGATCATAGGTCACTGCAATCTCAAGTTCCTGGGCTCAAGCGATCCTCCTGCCTCAGCCTCCCAAGTTGTTGAGAGATGTATGGGGGTACATCAGTATGCCTGATTAAGTTTTTGTTTTATTTTTTTAGAGATGAGGTCTTGCTATGATGCTTAGGCTGATCTCTAGCTCCTGGCCTTAAGCCATCCTTCCACCTCAGCCTCCCAAGCCACTGGACTTACATGCATGAGCCTCCCTGCTCAGCCAACTATCATATTTAATCTCCCCTCTGCTATTATCTCTTTTAATAGATAGTGAAATAGAAGCTCAAGGATACACCAGTGTCCATAGACAGGACCAGAGGCAGGACCTAGATGTGGGGGCTTAAGGCAGTAGGCTGTTTCTGAAAGGACATGCATGAAATTTGGGGTCCAGGAAATCTTATTCTGAATCCTGGCTCCTCCACACAGGAGTGGCAACTCAAGCAAGAGACTTCTCCAGCTAAGCCTCAGTTTCCTCATCTGTAAAATGAAGATGTCATGGGGTTAGCTTGGCCAACCTAACAATAACATCTACCTCGGGGGCTGTGTGGGAACAGGATAATTCATACAGCGGGCGGAGGGGCCAGTAAATGCTGTTTTACCTCACAAACCCCATGTGGTGGAGTTCTGGGTAGGCAAGGAGCTCCCTGCCAGGGAGGGGGCAGGGTGAGTGCCCCTGGGACCTGTTTCCTCAAGTGTGAGATGGAAGGGTTAAACAAGGGTTCTCTGAGGGGCCCTCTCAGCTCTTACCCCCCGAGATTCTGTGACCTGGTCTGTCATTGTTTATAACCCACACCACAGTGAACCAGCCCCCCTTTCAGTCCTTTGCTGTTGCTCAGCAGTAACCCAGAAACACTTCAAGTGCAACTCCTCTGCAAAGTGAGCCCCCACCACATGGGGTTCATGAGGTAAAACAGCATTTACTGGCCCCTCTACCCACTGCATGAATTACCCTGTCCCCACACAGCCCCCAAGGTAGATGTTATTGTTAGGTTGGCCAAGCTAACTCCATCTTAGATCTGAAAAAACCATTCTGGGATACTCTGTTACAGCTGGTCATAACTTAGATAAAAGACACATGCCCCAGGCTCGTCACCTCCTCCTTACACCTGTCCAGTTACAAACCTGCAAGAAATGTATTTACACCGCAGACCTCTGACACCCTGACAAGAAGAGCCAGGCAGAGAGTCCCAGTAAGGAGCTGCACATCCTTGGCACCCTGATTGTGATAAATGACCCAGCAAAAAGACTCCTAAAGGCCCCTAACTGTCTCACCCTGAGTCCCCTCACATTTCAACCCTTCCAACCCCCATCCCCCAGCAAAATCTGGGAACAGGTTTCAGAATAGAGTAAGGAAGTTCCCTGAGTTCCCAAAGACTCCTAGCCACAGGTAAAACAATAGTGAAAACTTATTCAAGCAGAGTTTCCCAAGCTACTGAATCTCCCAAGAGCTGTCCCAGTGACAACCACCACACTACAGCCCCCTGACTATAACCCCGTCCTGAGCTAACCGTCACATTCTGCTTCTGTACTTGCCAGCTTGCCATGCAGCACAAAAATGGTATAAAAATCAGTCTGCTCCTCATTTCGTGGCCGTTTGCCCTTTAGGGCAGCGGCCCCCTGCACAGGTGTAATAAATCACCATTTATACCTGAAGGGGAGTCCAAGATTTTCTTATAGATAGCAAATAGGTACAACATGATAAAAAAGACTTGTCTGTAAAGCCAGCTGCCCTTCAGCCTGCCATAAAAAGAACTGCCTCCCTTCCTAACACTGCTGACCTCTCTTTAGATTTCAGCCCACTTGTACTCTTTTTGTTTGTTGGGTTTTTTGAGACAGAGTCTCAAGCTGTGACCTTGGTAGCGTGCCATGGTGTCATAGCTCACAGCAACCTCCAACTCTTGGGCTCAAGCCATCCTCTTGCCTCAGTTTTTGTATTTTTTAGGAGAGATGGGGTGGAGGGGGGAGTAGGTCTCACTCTTGCATATACTGGTCTTGAATTCCTGAGCTCAAGCAATCCACCTGCCTCAGCCTCCCAGCTTCCCAGAGTGCTAGGATTACAGGCATGAGCCACCACACCTGGCCAGATTTGATGCTTTATCATGATAATCCCTATGTTCTGTGTAGGTTTCTGACTAACTAGAAAAACTAAACTTTAAGGGTTGGATTTAGGTTCGGGGCCCATAGCACAGTGGTTACAGAGCTGACCACATGCACTGAGGCTGGTGGTTCGAATCCAGCCCAGGCCAGCTAGACAACAATGATAACTGCAACAAAAAATAGCCAGGCATTGTGGTAGGCACCTGTAGTCCCAGCTACTTGGGAGGCAGAGGCAAGAGAATCACTTAATTCCAAGATTTTGAGGTCTCTGTGAACTGTGACACCATGGCACTCTACTGAGGGCAATGTAGTGAGACTCTGTCTAAAAAAAAAAAAAAAAAAAAAAAAGGGTTAAGATTTAACTTCCTGCATTGCCTTTGAAGTCTTCTGATGACTATCATTCATGGAGTAAAAGTCCAAGGAAAACTTATCAGGCTTACTGGTATGTTAAAGCATACAGGGGAGCATTGTCAAACATGAAATGGTGTTTAACTTCCTTTGGGTTGTATGTCTGTAATCATGACCATTGTCAAATTTTTGTCATCTACAGACAATTAGTATTTTATTTTAAGTCTTCTTAAAAATTTATAATCAGCAATAGTTCAAGATTTGCTTCTTTGAGAAAATGTCATGGAAAATATTTTTATGACTCTTTCTTTAAAATGTTACTTATTTGTTGCTTTGTTTTCCAGCGTTAAGATAAATTTTAAATAACAAGTTTGCCTACTATCTGCAGGATTCAAAACTATTGAATTCTGCTGGGCCAAACCTGTTATTCACTGCTATTAAAACTACAAACATCCTCATTCTAGGCCCAGGTCTATGGTGGAAGAGTTGGGCGTGCAAGGGTGGATTCTGAGGGATGGAATTAGTTTAGACCAGTATTTTTCAACCTTTTTATCTCATGGCACACTTGAACCTATAGTTAAACTTCCACAGTACACTTACATTATCAGAGCTCACAGCAACTTCAAACTCTTGGGCTCAAGAGATCCTCCAGCCTCCCGAGAAGCTGGGACTACGGTGCCTGCTACAAAACCCAACTAGTTTTTCTATTTTATTAGGGACGGGGTCTCCCTCTCCGCTCAGGCTGGTTTCAAACTCCAGACCTCAAACAATCCATCCACTGTGGCCTCCCAGAGTGTTAGGATTATAGGTGTGAGCCACTGGGCCCAGCCTGCAATTTTTCATTATTACAAATGATGCAGCAATGAAGACTTCTGTGCATTTGTGGAGAAAGAAAATTCTTATTAACTTGTAAGACTTTAGGCTATCGGGAATGTGCCCATTGGTGTGTGAATTTCTAAGAAAACATATTCATAAGTGAAAAAATGAGAGGGGTGGGATATTTCTTCTTCTCCTTTTTTGTTTAGAGACAGGGTCTTTCTCTGTCACTGAGACTGGAGTGCAGCAACTATATCTCAGTTCACTGCAGCCTTGAACTCCTGGGCTCAACTGATCCTTCTGCCTCAGGCTCCTGAGTAACTGGGACTACAGGTGCACACTACCATGTCTGGCTAATGTTCTTTTTTTTTTAGAGAGAGACAAAGTCTCGCTATGTTGCCCACAGTAGTCTCAAATTCCTGGCCTCAAATGATCCTCCTGCCTCAGCCTCCCAAAATTCTAGTTTTACAGGTGTGAGCCTCCTTATCTGGCCCAGACATTTCTTTGAGTCATTCTTAAGCACGAGACTTGCAGTGCCCTGCAGGGACCTGAGGTATCTGTGTCTCACAGGGAGTGACCACAGTTCTCTCAGGGTTTGTCTCAGAAACAGACACCTGCCATCTAAACCCAGGTCTTTCTCTCTGGTCTGCCCACAAGGCATGGTGCTCCTCCTCACTGGCTAGGAGCATGTCTGACCCTGCCAGCAGAGCACTTTGCCAAAGCCCCTGGCTGATCTCGGGTAGAGTCTGAGAAAGCAGACTGGCCAGAGCTGCCTGTTGGAGCCACTGGCCCTTTGGCCTCCAGTGAGGAGAACTGAGCTCCACCTCCCAAATCTCAGCAAATGACAACTCCATTTCTCTTGCTGCTGGAAACTGAAACCCTCGGCGTTGCCCTTGAGTCTTTCTTCTCTCATACATGCCTTATGTCACCAAATCTTGTCCAGAATGAGATCATTTCCCACTCCCCACACCAACAACCCTGTCCCTGCTTCCGTCCTCTTGCTGGATTTCAGCAACAGCCTCCTCCAGTGGTCTGGCTGTGTCTCCTGCTCTAGGGTAACCCAATGGCCTAGTTGGCCTGGGACCAAGGGCACATACAGGGCACTAGACTTTAAGTGCTAACACAAGACAAGCCTTGGGTGGACAAGTTGGTCACCCTACCTTCACCCAGTTCCATCTCTGCTCAATACAACAGCCTAAGAATCCTTTTAAACACACACAAGTCCGGCAGTGCCTGTAGCTCAGTGTATAGAGCACCAGCCACATATACCCAGGCTGGCAGGTTCAAGTCCAGCCCAGGCCAGCTAAACAACAATGAAAACTGCAACAAAGAAATAGTCGGATGTTGTGGTGGGTGCCTGTATTCCCAGCTATTTGAGAGGCTGAGGCAAGAGAATCGCTTAAGCCCAAGAGTTTGAGGTTGCTGTGAGCTGTGATAACATGGCACTCTACCAAGGGCAACAAAATGAGACTCTGTCTCTAAAAAAATACACATAAGTAAAGCCACGTTACACCTGTGCCCAACCCCTCTCATGATGTTCCACTTCACACTGAATAAATGTTTGAGTCCTTAAAATAGTCCTCAAGGCCACCTGTGAGCTGAAGCCAGGTCCAGCCAAGCCATCTCTGATCTCATCTGCCCCTAACCCCTGCATACTGTTCTAAAGCCTAGCACATCACCTAAACATCCAGGCCTCTGCACTTTCTGTCCCTTTTTATGGAATGTTCTTCTCCTGAACATCCACAGGGGTCTCCCCTTGCTGCCTCAGGGCTCTGCTCAAATGTCACTAAACAGCTCCTCTGCAGCCCTTGTAAGTAGCCCCCCTATGCCTCCACCCCTATTCTGCTTTATTATTCTCCATAACACTTATCATCCCAATGCTGTGAATTATACATGTTATGTGGTTTTTTGGTTTCTCTGAAGAAGCTTCATGAGGACTGGGACTTTGCATTCTTCTCTGCCATATCCCTGATCCTAGAATAATGCAAGGACAGAGAAGGCCCTCAACCTATATTTGCTGAATGAATTTACAGATCTCTTCTGCCACCTTCTACCTCTACTACTGAAACCACCTTTTACAAATTAATAAAGGGCTGAAAGGTGAAAACGATAGCAAAGGCCTAAACTTTGCAAAGACACAGACATAGGTTTGCTTTCCTGTAATTGTCACTCAGGAATCACATACCTGATGGTCAGAAAGAGTCTTAATTTTCTCCATAGATAACATCCCCTTTTCAAAACCTAGAGGTCGTTACTGAGGCGTCTTCCAGGTCCTGCATTTCGGTAAATTTGGCTGACCCACCCAGATTGGTGGCCCATATCAAGAAACTGACTCTTAACTGGAATTGTGACCCCCAAACCCAGGAACAAATTCAACACAAGATTTTGCCCCATTGCTTAATCCTTTGCCCACCAAACTGTCCTTATAAAACCCTGTCTCCCAAATTTTCAGGGAGGTGGATTTGAGCAATTCCTCCTATCTCTGCGCTTAGTGTCCTGCAAATTAGACCATGGCCCTGCTGTGACACCTGCTATCTCCGTGTAATAGCGGGCAATGAATTTGGTGGGGTGGCAACACTACTTGGCGGTTTCTTATGTAGCCAGGCCTCTTAGCAAAGTTAGAGTCCTTTCCCAGGCTGTCACCCCCACTTAAAATCTTCCGGTTCAAACAACAGCCCCCACTGCCCACTAACTCTTTCCACCCTGCCTCCCCTGCCTGAGCTCACTACTTGCTATTTTTAGCAGCACTTCAGCTGTCAGTAAGCCGTTTCTAACAGTCCTGATACCAAGTTCAAAGTACAAAACACAGGCATAGCAGGCATGCCCAGCGCTTTACCTGGTTCAGCCCTGGCGACTCCCCAGTGGGCCAGGAACATCAGCCACGTGAGCAGTCGCATCCTCGCGGCTCAACTCACAGCAGTCAGGAGATTCTCCAGGAGCTGTTGGTGGTTCACGCAGCCGTCCCCAGTAATTGTAAGGAGAAATACAGAGTTTGCAAAGGGAAGACATTTAGTTTTAGGCAACTACAGTTAATGATTCTGATGCCTCCCATCTCTAGCAAGACAATCTTGCGACCTCTGCCTGCTGGGACCTGGCTTTGGTTCCACTCAGTTCCAGTAAGCCACCTCCAACCGCACAAAAAATTAAGTACATTCCTCTGCCCTTCCCAAGCACTGGCCTAAAGCAGAGAGATAGATTTTAGCTCAGCAGGAAGAATTGGGGAATGTTTTAAAGAGATAGAAAATATTTTTGCTGTTTTTCTCAGGCCATTCCCTCTGCTACAGTTGTCTGTGGCCACGTGTCTGAGCAGGAATTTCAGTCCCCTTACCAGTGTTCCAAGTCACCCAAGGCGGCTGGCCCCTTTCGCTTTTCCTCTTTTACCCAGTAGGGTATGAACAGGGGGTGGCCCAGGGAGAGGCACCTGTCAGGGCAGAAGGCAGCCTTTGACTCTTGAGTGGAAGCCAAGCCTATCTTGCCATTTCCTGAGAGCCTTTCCGTCCCAGATAATCTCCAGGAAACTCCCTTTTCTCACTCTTCTCTCTCTCTCTCTCTCTTTTTTTTTTTTTTTTTTGAGACAGAGTCTCAAGTTGTTGCCCTGGGTAGAGCACTGTGGTGTCACAGCTCACAGCAACCTCCAACTCTTGTTCTTAAGTGATTCTCCTGCTTTAGCCTCCCAAATAGCTCCCAAGGTGCCCACCACAACATCCGGCTATTGTCTTTTTGTTGTTGTTGCAGTTATCATTGGTCTTTTAGCTGGCCTGGGCCGGGTTTGAACTTGCCAGCTTGGGTATATGTGGCTACGGGCTGAGCTATGGTGACTGAGCTACGGGCACCACCTTTTTTTTGAGACAGAGTCGCACTTTGTTGCCCTTGGTAGAGTGCTGTGACGTCACAGCTCACAGAAACCTCAAACTCTCGAGTTTAAGTGATTTTCTTGCCTCAGCCTCCCAAGTAGCTGGGACTACAGATGCCTGCCACAACGCCCGGTTATTTTTCAGAGGTGAGGTCTTGCTTAGGCTCAGGCTGGTCTTGAACCTGTGAGCTCAGGCAATCCACCGGATCTGGCCTCCCAGAGTGCTACGATGACAGGTGTAAGCCACTGTGTTCGGCCCACTTTCTCGCTCTTCCTTGTGCCCCCTCCATACAGGGGAACAAACAAACCACCTAAGCATGGCTAAACTCTGCCAGGAAAGGGACAACTGCTAGTTGGGATGCTCAAACACAACGGAAGATGGAGCCAAGACTAGGCGTCATCCATTCACCCTGGCAACCAGGCCCCAGGGAGATGATGGGCACCCAGGCAGCCCCGCAAGAGGAGGTATTTTCAACACTTTAAAGAGGTTTTATTCTGAGCCAAATTTGAGGAACATGGCCTGGAGCCACATCCAGGAAAGCTTGAGCAAGTGGCCTTGCTCTGGTGGGGTTAACAGTTTGGTTTTAGGGGCGGCGCCTGTGGCTCAGTGAGTAGGGCGCTGGCCCCATATACTGAGGGTGGCAGGTTCAAACCTAGCCCCAGCTGAACTGCAACAAAAAAATAGCTGGGTGTTGTGGCAAGCGCCTATAGTCTCAGCTACTTGGGAGGCTGAGGCAGGAGAATCGCCTAAGCCCAAGAGCTGGAGGTTGCTGTGAGCTGTAACGCTATGGCACTCTACTGAGGGTGACAAAGTGAGACTCTGTCTCTAAAAAAAAAAGTTTGGTTTTATACATTTCAGGGAGACAGCACTTACACATAAACTCATAAATCAACACATGAAAGGTTTACATTGGTTTGGCCCAAAAAGGTGGTACATCTCAAAGCTGGGGGGCTTACAGGTTATAGGTGGGTTTAAAGACTCTTTGATTTGTGATTCGGTAAAGAAATGAAACTTTGTCTAAAGGCTTGGAGTGTCTTATGTTAAGATAAGGAAGTCTGCTAATCAGGGACAAGCCACAAGCCATATACCAGACTTGAGTGATTTGATATGTTTATTGAGGACCTGCAGGCCTGTCTTGCACAGCCTTAGGCCTATTAATGAGTTACAGAGGATGTCTCCCAAAAAGAAGGGGGTCATGATGAGGCATGTCTGACCTCCCTTCTCCTGACTAGCAACTAAATTTTAGGGTATCCCCTTGGCCAAGAGGAGGTCCATTTAGTTAGCGAGTAGGTGGAAGCCTTAAGATTTTATGTTAGTTCACAATTCCTGCTTTTGGCCAAGATCCTGCCAGAGGCAGCATCAATGCCACACTCTTATTTTGTCCTATCCATTGCCAAGATGGTGTGTCTACCTGCCCTGGGTCAATTTAGGCCTTTGGCGGGACCCTTGTGGCCAGAAGGACTAAACCAAGAGGGCTCACAACCAATTAAATGCTTTAGGTCAGATGGATCTGTGTAAGGAAAATCGAGTCCTGATCTTTAGTATAAGACTCACTTCCTGCATGAGAGACCTAGAGAATCATGAGAATGGCATGTGAGTTGTGCTCGTGGAGGAGATCAGAAAACTGACCACCTCCCTACTAAAGCTCCACTGTCATACCTTAAAGATCTTGAAAAAATAATACTTCGTTTTATATGGAATCAGAAAAAAACTTGAATAGCCAAGCCATTACCCAGAAATAAAAACAAAGCAGGAGAAATCACACTACCAGACCTCAGACTATACTATTAATCGATAGTGATCAAAACAGCATGGTACTGGCACAAAAACAGAGAAGTAGATGTCTGGAACAGAATAGAGAACCAAGAAATAAATCCACCTGGGACATTTTAGATCACAATTTAGACCCTGAAAAACGCCTGCTCCCTGTGCCTTCACTCTCAGATGTTCTTGCTTGCTTTTTTCTCCTCACTGAAATCACAAAAGAACCTGCAAAAGCTCTCACCTCTGCATCTCTCCTTCTCTGCATTCACACCCATATGACCACCTGGCTTGGGTGACTTTGAGCCAGCTGCCCGTGCACTCTCTCAACACTTGCATGAGATCCCACCTCCTCCTGTCAACTCAAGGACACTGGTCCAGCAGTTGTCTACTTTGCCCATGAACCATTGATTCCCCCCTTTATACCACAACATTCTCATCAGCATATAAACAACCTGTTACTCCCTACTCTCTAGAACAACAAACCTTGACTCCTTGTCTTCCCTAACTACCACTCATTTTCTTTCTTTCTTTCTTTTTTTTTTTTTTTTTTTGAGACAGACCCTCAAGCTGTCGCCCTGGGTAGAGTGCCATGGCATCACAGCTCACAGCAACCTCTACCTCCTGGGCTCAAGCGATTCTCCTGCCTCCACCCCCCAAGTAGCTGGGACTACAGGCGCCCGCCACAATGCCTGGCTATTTTTTGGTTGCAGCCATCATTGTTGTTTGGCAGGCCCAGGCTGGATTCGAACCCGCCAGCTCAGGTGTATGTGGCTGGCGCCTTAGCCACTTGAGCCACAGGCGCCAGGCCTACCATTCATTTTCTGTTCCACTTTTCAGCAAGATTAATTTGAAGAATTATACATGTTCATATATACTCACTGTCTTCAGCTCCTCTCTTCCCACTCTCTGAATACCCTCCGCCATTCTCTACTATTGTACCAGAACTGTGTGCATCAGGTCACCAGTGCATTGACACTGCTAAATCCAATCCAGTTCTCAATGCTGACCCTATTTGACCTATATTGCAGCTTTTGATAAAGTAGCTTAGGATCTTTAAACTTTGGTTTCTTCTTCTAAAAAAAATAGGAATAATAACAGTAATATAATAACATCTATTTTAAAAGATGGTTATGAAAATTAAAAAAGAAATAAACAATGTAAAAGCATAGTACTTAGTTTACAGTTAAGAAATCAATACATGTCAGTTATTATTGTGGTTGATCAGCCCTGCTACCTACATTCAATTCAGTGTCTAAAAACAGAGTCCACTCCATGCCCCAGAAACAGAATTTTGGAATATGATTTGACAATGTTATAAAAGTGAGTATAATACTATTTGCCAATAGTATTAAGCAAATAACCTATTCCACCATTTAAAGAATGACTTTAAAATTTCTTTCTTGTCCTTAAATTGTGATGATTCTAAAATAACTACCACTAAATTCTCTCTTTCTAAGTCTGGTTCTCATTTCTAATTACTGTTCAGAAGTTTGGTCTAAATATTTAACTATCTGCTCAATTTTTTCTTTCATCTTCTATTTCATTAATCACCAAATCCATTCCATCCTACCACAGTAATGGCTCTCAACCTACATCTACAAGCACACATGCGTAAGAGAGTAAGAACATGTCTGTTTCTGCATCCCACCATATATGGTACAGTATCAGGTACAGTGCCTGGTATATAATAGGTGCCAATCTCATTCAGGGAAAAATGAGGCACAGAGATGTGCATTTGCATAATCAATTAGTAGTGGAAACAATATAAAAATTTGCTCTCCAATCTTCTAATCCCAGGAAAATAACTGAGCCAGAGCCAGAGTGAGATACCCATATGAAGAAGATGGTAATTTACTCTCTATCAGTACTTGATTTTGGCCTTAATCTTCTTCATTGCAAATCAGGATTTAAAATGCTACCAGCTACTTAATCTGAGTACCCAAGAAATATAAGGCAACAACTTTAATACCAAGTCAAAAAGAATTTTCTCTTGGCTGAAATTCTACAAAATAGCACTAATTAAATCAATTTTAAAAAATCAATCTTCTGATATGTACATAGAAACACATATCAAAAAACAGATGACTCCCAAGAACTTCAGGTAATAGAACTACCAGTTATAGATTACAAAATAATTATTCAAAATTATTAAAAGCATTTTTAAAAAGAAATAAGCAAAATATATACAAGTCTTAAGTAATATAAATAAAAATAAATTCACACTTAGATGACTTGGTTCTTTATGAAATATTAGAAAGCCTATTAGAGTTTTAGTGCACCTATAAAGAACAAGCCAAATGATTAATTTCAAGCTTGCATAACCTACTGGCACTACAAGCTCTCTCAAAGAATATAACTTAAAAAGACCTACTTACTACTTGGGAATGTAAATTGGTACCATAAAGCCATTATGAAGAACAGTATGGCGATTCTTCAAAAAGTTAAAAATAGAACTATCTTACGATCCAGCGATCCCACTAATGACTCTATATCCAAAGAAAATGAAATCAGAATATTAAAGAAATAAATGAACAGCCATATTCATTTCAGCATTATTGACAATAGGTAAGATATGGAAATAAACAAATGCCTGTTGACTGATGAAACATGATATGCGTATGCGCAAGTATATACATTTATATACACACACATATATACACAATGAAATATTACTCAGCTTTATGAAAAAAAAAAAGAAAGACAAAGAAAACCTTGCCATTTGCAATATGGATGAACCTTGAGCATACTTTGCTAAGTGAAATAAGCCAGATGCAAAAAGACAACTGCTTCATGGTGTAACCTATGTATAGAATATAAAAGAGTCAAACTCAGTGAAATACAGAACAGAATGGAGGTCACCAGGGCATGGGGAGAGAGAAGCAGGGTAATGTTGTTCAGGGGGTACAAAGTTTCAGTAATGCAAGATGAATAAGTTCTGGAGATCTTGTATAGTTAACAACTATAAATACTTGAAATTTGCTAAAAGAGAAGTTCTTAAGTGCTCTCACCACAAAATGAAAAAGAAAATATGAGGCCAGGCTCATGCCTGTAATCCTAGCACTTTGGGAAGCTGAGGTGTGTGGATTTGCTTGAGCTCACAGGTTTGAGACCAGCCTGAGCAAGAGCGAGACCTCACCTCTAAAAATAGCTGAGCATTGTGGCAGGCATCTGTAGTCCCAGCTACTTGGGAGGCTGGGGCAAAAGAATCACTTGAGCCCAAGAGTTGGAGGTTGCTGTGAGCTATGACACCATGGCACTCTGCAGAGGGTGACAAAGTGAGACTATCTCAAAAACAAAAAAAAAGAAAAGAAAATATGATAAACCATCTGAGTTTAAGGATATGTTAATTAGCTTAATGCAACTGAGTACTCTACACAGTGTATATGTATATCAAATTATCAAGTTTTACACCTTAAATACATACAATTTTTAATGTCAACTCAGTAAAGCTGGGGGAGGGTGAGAACTACCATATTTATTTTTTAAGCTGAATAAAGAATAATATATTAAATAATAAAATATTTTATATTTTATTTTATTATTTAAATAAATAACTACCGCCAACTACTGCCCCAAAATAGAACATCTTAAGTTTCATGGCTTCAAGTCTCCCAGCTGCTCATTAAAGAGAATGTATTTAATAAGCCTACAAAATAAAATATTATAAAATCATTTCATTTATACAAGAAATCTTTTAACTTAGGAGACTAAGAACAATCTGGAGCCTCCATCTCTTTGGAGTTTAATTCTAATACTGCCATTACCTCCCATCCTGATCCTACTTTTGTAGCTCAATTTGCTCACAGTTAAGGTAACGAATCTAATCCAAGCAACTGCTGGTGGATTTAAAACATGGTCATTAATTGTCCTCATATCACAATTGAATACACAGGCTTCAAGCTTCTCCACTCTTGTCATGCAGTGGGGGGTGGGAGATGGGGAGAGTAGGGGAGAGAGAGCAGGAGGGAGGGGGTGGGGTCTCCTATGTATGACACACCTTTTGGGGGCAAGACACAATTGTAAGAGGGATTTTTTTTTTTTTTTTTTAAGAGACAGAGTCTCACTTTGTTGCCCTTGGTAGAGTGCCATAGCATCACAGCTCCCAGCAACTTCCAGCTCTTGGGCTTACGTGATTCTCTTGCCTCAGCCTCCAGAGTAGCTGGGACTATAGGCGCCTACCACAACGCCCAGCTATTTTTTTGTTGCAGCTTGGCTGAGGACGGGTTCTAACCTGCCAACCTTGGTATATGAGGCTGGCGCCCTACTCACTGAGCCACAGGAGCTGCCCTGTAAGAGGGACTTTACCTAACAAATGCAATCAGTGTAACTTCGTTTCTTGTACCTTCAATGAATCCCCAGCAATAAAAAAAAATAAATTAATTAAGCAACAAGATACACATGAAGGCAATTAAGTACACAGCATTAATTACTGGCCAGTAAGTGGTATTTATTTTTTCTCAGTTCTCCTTGGAAAATCGCAAACAAAAATATCAGTGGAGTAATCTTTAAATGTGTTTTTTAATTAAGAAAAAAAAAAAAAAAAAAACATGGGCTAGGTGCAATGGCTCTGGCCTATAATCCCAGCAACTTGGGAAGCTGAAGGAGGATGATTACTTGAGGCCAGAAATTTGAGACCAGCCTGGGAAATACAGTGGAATCCCATCACTAAAACCCTTTTTAAAATTAGACAGGTGTGATGGCATGCCTGTAGTCCTAGCTATTTAGGAGGTTGAGGCAGGAGGACTGTTTGCACCCAGGAATTTGAGGTTGCAATGAGCTATGATCAGATACCACTGCATTCCAGCCTAGGAAACAAAGCAAAACCTCATCTCTTAGAAAAAAACAAAACATAAAAACCATGATAATGATTAAACTCAGCAGATGCATGACATAGATGGTAAAACTTCAAACAAATGTGGCAAAACCACTGGTGGGAAATCATAGTACACAGATTACCTTGGTATACTGCTATAGGGATAAAGTAGTAGTTTTGTACTATTAAGAAAAAAGTATAATGATGATGAATGTGTTAATCAGTTCAATGTAAGCATTTCACACTGCATATCAAATCAGTACAATGAACCCCATTAATGCATCAATGTATACATACAGTTATGATTTAATGAAAACAAAAGAAAACAAAAAGTAGTTTTGTCTTAAAAGTTAATGTAGTGTGATTTCAGTGTGATGCTCCTATAGAAAAAATTATTTAATTACACTTAAAATATCAATATTTATTTCATTAAGCGATTTCAGTTTCTTTATTCTCCCACCACCAATAAGAATTTAATAAGTAGATAAAACAATAGAACCTCCATAGTTGACCATCTTCCTATAATGACAACCTCAAATTGACCTAATTTTCACAGATCAGACATGCACCACAATGTGTGTCTCCAGTTCCTTATGTTGACCACCTCCACATGTTGATCAGTTTGTTACGGTCCCTTGGGTGGTCAACTTAACAGAGGGATTCATAGTAGTAAATTATCAATAAATAGTATGAGCACAATAACAATACCTACTTCATGAGATCACCGGAAGTTTAAATAGGATAATGCTTGTAAAACATATAGTAAGTGACTAATAATTATTAACTATCATCATTGAAAATAACCACCAATTTTATAAGATTAGGACATTTAAAAAAAACCACATCCTGTCTGCCAGAATTACTCAAAATGTTTCAGAAAATTAAGGAATTATACAAGGAGAAAATAAATCACTTGAGAAGTTTTATAAATGAGGGTATCATTTTTTAATTCTGTTATTCTCTTGATATTTATCTGAAAGAATATTGAGTACTTTGGGCAGCGCCTGTGACTCAAAGGAGTAGGGTGCCGGACCCATATACTGGAGGTGGTGGGTTCAAACCCAGCCCCGGCCAAAAACTGCCAAAAAAAGAATATTTAGTACTTTATTTAATAGCTGACCATTAACTTTAATTATGTATTACATGCCAGTTACTGTCTTAGACATTAAATGCCCTTATTCAGTTCCATGAAGTAGAGATCCCTATTTTAGAGACAGTGAAACTAATGTTTACATAAGTTAAATAACTTGCTCAAGGTCATTAAAGCAAGTATGTTCAGATGCAGAGTTCGATATCTCATGAACTCAAGTGAAGTATTTTTCCATTAAACCAAATATCCAAGGTCTATATCCATTATTCATTATCTCTAGGTGAAAATTTTATTGCGTTTGTTTTATATGACTTGGAGAAGAAACAAATTTGTTAAAGAAAAAAAATACCTTGTAACTCTAACCTCTAACAATTTTTAACTCTAAACTTAAACCTAAATATTTGCTTACTTTATTAGCTGTTGTACACATTCTGAACCACGCGTGAACCAGTGTAGGATTTGCTTTTTAACATGTGCCTTATATTAATTGATGAAATATCTGTTGCTTCACTTAAAGATTTTATTCATAAAGTTTAAAACTACTGATCCCATGCTATTATTCAAGGTATTAAACATAATACCTTCTCTAATAAAATCCTGTGGAGTTGTTAGGTGTTTGCCTATTGTTGTTGATGATATATGTAGGAATGGGAACCTTTTTGTTCCAGGCAATATGATCTTACGTTTACTCTGATTAAGGGTTTCTGATACACAAGGAAAAAAAACACACACACATAATAGCTATATACAAAGGAAACTTTAAAAAGAATTAATGAAGAGCTTGCTCAGCACCTGTAGCACAGTACCAAGGGCAACATAGCGAGGCTCTGTCTCAAAAAAAAAAAAAGAATAAAGAGACAGGAAGGGCTTGAAGCCTGTAGCTCAGTGGTTGGGCACTGGCCACATATACTGGGAATGGTGGGTTCGAACCCGGCCTGGGCCTGCTAAAACAACAATGACAACTGCAACAAAAAAAAAAGCCAGGCATTGTGGCAGGCACCTGTAGTCCCAGCTAGTTGGGAGGCTGAGGCAAGAGAATTGCTCAAGCCCAAGAGTTTGAGGTTGATGTGAGCTGTGACACCAGGGTACTCTACCAAGGGTGACACAGTGAGACTCTGTCTCAAAAAAAGAGACAGGAGGCTCAGAGAAATATATTATAGGGCATTTATCTTTTACTTTCATTAAGAAAAAGGATTAAAAAACAAGTATCACATTTGAGCCTAGGCATTCAAAGCTGCAGTGAGCTATAATGACACCACTGCACCCTAGCTGGGTGACAGAGTGAGACTGTCTAAAGAAAAAAAGCATAAAATTAAATGAAATCTGTTATAAACAGTTAAGAAAGGACAAAATTGTCTCAGTGTTATTCTAATAAGTTTTCAGGTTAATTTCATCAATGGGAAAACACCATCCACAATTTTGTATTGAGTCTAAGCCATAAACATTAGAGTTGTTAACTGTGGACAATACTTTTAGAAATAAATCAGTTTTCTAACAATACTGAACATCTATTCCTATATTTAAAGCTATTGTCAGCTTTTAGTTTTAAATTAGAAGTATATTTCACAATAACTTTCAGTAAAAGGGTGGTGCCTGTAGCTCAAGCGGCTAGGGTGCCAGCCACATATACATCAGAGCTGGCGGGTTTGGGTTCAAACCCAGCCTCGGCCTGCCAAACAGTGACAACTACAACCAAAAACTAGCCGGGCGTTGTGGTGGGCGCCTGTAGTCCCAGCTACTTGGGAGGCTGAGGCAAGAGAATTGCGTAAGCCCAGGAGTTGGAGGTTGCTGTGTGCTGTGACGCTACGGCACTCTACCCAGGGCTACAGCTTGAGGCTCTATCTCTAAATAAATAAATAAAATAACTTTCAGTAAAAAGTAAGGTATCTCATTATACATAAAGACAGAAAATTTTCAAGTTCTGATAAATCATAATGTCTTTTTTTTTTTTCAGTCTTTACTTTGGAAATTATATGATAAGAATCCTACAACTCTTGAAACACTAGCTTTTGGGGGATAAGAGTCACCTTAGTCCAAAAATATCTGAAGGTGGTTACATCAGTGGAAAAAACATTGCTACAGACCTTAAAAAAAATCCTTATCTAGTGTTTTTGCAGTGAAATCACAAAATTACCTGCAACCCAGAGGGAAAAAATCCTGTAGGAATAAATTAACCACTTTTCACAATCTGTAAAATGTTTTTAGAAAACTTCAAGAAATCAGTAAGTTAAACTAATGATCATAGCTACTAACCAAAGGAAAACTTATGTTCCATGGTCCAACACTCTGGTCACAATATCACTTTCACAATAAAGTGGACAGAAAGCCAGAAAGACCTACACTCAGATACTGGTCCAGCCTAATTTACAATTCAGGGTCTCTCAAGGCTTCAGCTTCCTCACTTGTTAAATTAATGGAATCATTCATTCAATGTTGGTTGAATGCCTACTATGTGCCAACCCCTGTGCTAGCAATGGACATTTTTTATTTTTGTTTTAATAAAACCATGACCTTTTTTTCCTTGCAAAGCTCCTAATCTTGGGAAAAGACGAACAAATGCAACATGTTAACTATTGTAACAAACTGCTATGGCCAGGCAAATCA
The DNA here is from genome assembly GCA_963574355.1 of Loris lydekkerianus. Taxonomy (NCBI): domain Eukaryota; kingdom Metazoa; phylum Chordata; class Mammalia; order Primates; family Lorisidae; genus Loris; species Loris lydekkerianus. Next base: position 89,675 of record CAUYPK010060971.1, read on the forward strand.
CAAAAGGCTGATAGTTTTTAAAGCTCAGACTTGTACAATGAATATGAGTTGCTTAGTTAGAGATAGAAATGATGGGTATTCCCTGCAGAACAACAGACTCCATGGACAAGAAGACCAACAAAAGCAAAAAGAAAGAGGTTTAAAGTAGATGGTGCATAGGCTGGGTGTCAGAGAAAAGCAATGGGAGGTAAACTTTGAGCCTTACAGGCCACATTAGTAACTTGACTTTTAGGTAACAAGCCACTTAAATACTACTGGTAAGGTTCCTTCTACACAAGGCTCTGAAAATTGGCTGTAGGCCCAATCAGGAAAATCTGATTTCTCTACCATCACATTTGAAGTTTTTAAGAGTCTCTTAAAGCAAAAAAAAAAAAAAAAAAGAAAAACTACTATTCAAGTTTTGATGCCGATACCATGAAACCTAAGACAACTCTCTTAACTGATAAATTTTGGAACTAATGGGAATGTATTATTACTATAGTAACTAACCATTCAAAAAGCAAGATATAGGACACGTGCTTTACTTATGCTTTTTACCAGATACAAACTGTACACCTAGAAGTGTGAACATTTAAAACATATTAAACATATGTGAACATTTAAAACATATTAAATTTATATGCCCTCAAAAATGCTTTTTCATATTTTGTTCAATTCAAGCTCTACTCTGAATACCAATAAACTGGAAGTACCTAAAGGGAATATTAAGTCCCATTTACCTGTGTTCTGCAGGAACAGGGGGTGGCCAGACAGCAGGATCTCTAAACGGTTCATCTTGACAGGACACAGGGAAATCTGGGGGCTTGTCGATTTTAAAACTTTCTAAAGTGCTGACAATACTTTTAACTTGTTCATATTCTTCCAATAATTCCTGCCGAACCTTAAAAGAAAAATTAACTTTTATGCTAGAAACTGTTAGAAGATTTTATAAATTGTAATAAAAGATTTTTATACATTGGAAATAATAAATTGCTATATAATGCAAATTTTCTTAATGCCATTCAAAGAATGTAAAAACATACTCAAAAACACAAAGAATTATTTAAAGTAAGGTGGAGAAAAGAGCAGAAATTACTTAGAAAAAAGATATAATTATATACCCCCTTTTAATAAGCAAAGTGGTAATATATCTTTCATAATGAAACCATTTCTACCAAAAATGTAATGATCATTAATACAATTTAAAACAAGCTACTACTGGTAATCAGTTAACCATTTCCCGAAATCTAAAATGCTATGCTGAGTCCTGTTGTACTTGTATTTGTAAATAGATTTCAAAAAATTTTACCAGCATTTCCTATCCTCAATATCGATAAATATAAAATGCCTGTTACAAGTGACCAAAAGCCAGAAATAGTGTAAAAGTATGAATTACACACTTCCAATTTTTTTTTTCTTTTTTATAGAGATAGAGTCTCACTTTATCACCCTTGGTAGAGTGCTGTGCCGTCACAGCTCACACCAACCTCCAACTCCTGGGCTTAGGTGATTCTCTTGCCTCAGCCTCCTGAGTAGCTGGACTACAGGCGCCTGACTATTTTTTTTGGTTGTTGTTGCAGTTTGGCCGGGGCTGGGTTCCAACCCACCACCCTCGGTATATGGGGCCAATGCCCTACCCACTAAGCAACAAGCACCGCCCACACTTCCAATTTTTATTTCAATTCTGCTCTACATAAAATCTGAATTCTTTTGGCCTTATTTAAATCTTTTATGTCCTGTGCAAAGTTTGTTTTGAATTCAAAAGCAGCATTTTTCCTATATGTAAAATATTTAAGTGAGTACCTAATGTAAGATAATTCTTATGCTTTCAAACTCTGAGCTCAAACTAGTTTTCAAAAGCAAACAGATAAAGACTAAAAATTACATTTATAAATTCATTTTAACTATTCTAAATTTTTTAAACTAGAAATTACATTTTACTATAAAGCAAAGCATAAGAAACTTTCCCTTAATCTTGAATACTACATTAAGAGGAAACATACAAAAGAGCTACAGAACCAAAGAAAAATCTAGGTAAAATTCGATTGTTTAGCCAGGCGTTGTGGTGGGTGCCTGTAGTCCCAGCTACTTGGGAGGCTGAGGCAAGAGAATCTCTTGAGCCCAAGAGTTTTGGGTTGCTGTGAGCTATGATGCCAGAGCACTCGACTGAGGGCAACAAAGTGAGACTCTGTCTCAAAAACAAAAAAAGAATTCAATTGTTAATACACACAATTGTATATAATATGTTATACTAAGAGAAATGAAATTTCAGAACCCAATGGAAAGAACGCAATAGAAACATCTGAATAGAAATTGTAACTATTCAACACACACAACTAAGACCATGTCAAAAATATTCCATAAAAAAAAAAAAAAAATTCTGTAATCAATTAATAAACTACCTTGCCTGTGGCTAGTAGGAAGGATAGAAGAAAACAACTAAAATTTCAACCTGAGTAACAGGAAATATATTGCTGTCACTCATCATAATTTGGTAACACTTAAATCAGAAAATAAGCTAGATTTACCCTCAAAATTTAGTAAAACATCAATTTCTAACTAGTGGAAAATTAGAAGAAACTTGAAAGGCATTAGTACATAAAATGAAAACTTCAAAGAAATGCTTAACTTTGTACTTTTTGTTTTAAAAATATATTATGTTTTAACAATAAGTGGAGAGTGCTTGCTTTGGCAACAAAGATGATAAAATTAGAACACAAAGAAGATTAGCATGGCCCCTGCGTAAGGGTGACACACAAACTTATGAAGTATTCCATATTTTCTGACTTAAAGTTTTCTAAAATATATGGTATAGTGTTTTAGTATAATAGGTGAAAAATACAAACTTAATTAATAAGTCCTTGTAAAACAAAAGCCAATTTTGTTTAAACTTTATTGAAGATGGATGGTTTTATTTAACCATTTTGTTAAAGAAATACACATTACTTTTAATAGTAGTACTTGTAGAAAAAATTCTTTTAAAGTTACAAAGAATTAGGAATTAGGATACCAAAGCAAGAACTATATTAGAAGATACTGATCAATTAAAATATTAAATTAAAATTAAATTTAAAAAATAGTTAAGTTGGGCAATATAATTCAAGTGTTTACTGTACTATTAAATAATCAAGTTATATAGTGAAAGGCAGAAAACATTTTAATTTTTATCATCTTACACATTTGCATTTGTAAGGAGTCTTTCAAAAGATGAGGAAACTTTCTAAAGGAAAAGTTTGATGAAATAAGACAAAATTACATGTAAAAATGAAAAGGGGAAAAGGGCAAGTAGAAATATCTTATTTAGAAAATTAATAGTCACATACAATTAACAGATTGGGAAAAGAATTAAAAGTAGATTCAATTAGAATTGAATATCTTCAAAATACACCTCATGAAATATGTAATCAAAAATAAAACAATAATCAGATAAGATATTAGAAAATTGTTCAGAGTACATTTTAAATATATTTCACTATTCTGAAAAACAAGAACTTTTCGAGATATCTTAAACTAATTTTCTAATTCTAATAGCTCAAGTATACTAGGCTGCCATCCTCATTCATTGAATACTTCAACATTTCCTTACCTGTTGCCATTTGCCTTTGACAGCGGGATCTCTGACTGACTGGCAATGTCTCTGAATCTGCTGTATCACCCCCTGGTAATAAACCATTGATGAGTCATAATTTCCAAGAAGTGCATATTCTCTTCCTTTCTTTGCATTGTCACAAATCTCAGCCAAATTCATCTTTTGCTTATGCTTTCAAACTCTTTCAGAGACCTAAACATAAAACATAATGACTTTTTAAAAGTTTTCAGCACAAACTTTAAAACATTTTTTATTACTTAAATATCTACTTAAGGGGACCGGGCAAGGTGGCTCATGCCATTAATCCTAGTAGCATTCTGGGAAGCCCAGGTGAGCAAATCACTGGAGTTCAGGAGACCAGCCTGAACAAGAGCAAGACTCTGTCTCCACCAAAAATAGAAAAATTAGCCAGGTGTTATGGTGGACACTTATAGTCCCAGCGACTCAGAAGGCTAAGCCAAGATGATCACTTGAACCCAAGAGTTTGAGGTTGCTGTAAGTAGGACACCACAGCACTCTACCCAGGGCACTCTAACTTTGTCTCAAAAATAAATAAATAATACCATCAATATGTAATTAAAAGCTTTCTATGAAATTAATAAACACAAGTTCAAAAAGAAAACAAATAAATTAATAAATAAATATCTACTTAAAGCTACTTAGCAAGTCAAAATAATTACCTTTCATGCAAGGTTATCAGAATACATCTTAAATACTGAACATTTCCAATTTGGGACATACAAAGGCGATCACATTTACAACCAAGGGAGAAAAGTTAAGAAGCTCTGAACTACTGATTTATTTACAGGTATATAAACTGGACAATATATGTCTTCCTCATTCATTCATAATTACTACAAACAGCACTCATAGCAAAGATAGCCTTGCTTTGTTTTATTCAATTTATTTTGACAACATAGACATAAATATATAAACATCACATAAATATGTGAATGTTATATTTCCACTGACATTAGTTAAAAGAGAAATTAGTTCTCACTAAAACATTTGGCCACAAGAATAAAAAGCTATACTTAAAAGAACACCCTTATTTTATAGATGCACCCAGCCTATATCTGCCCATGCATTGTTTACATGCACTTAATGGCCCAATAAACTTAAATTAAATCTATGTTACAAAAAAACAAACAAACTATGAATTAAACTATCTGAACTCTTTTTGCTCTTCAATGTGCAATCTTCTATGATCCTGTTATTCTCTACAGCTTTTGGCTGCACAAATAACTATCGTTAATCTTTTTTCTATGAGATACTAATAAAAATATTTTCTATAACTCTGGTTTGCATCAAAGCCCTCCAGTATAGTAACTGTTTCTTCTGGGCTTTCCAAAAGTTGCCTAGATCATACAAGGAATCTATGCAAAAACATGTTCCTCTCAAGACTACAAAGAATAGGAAGTCCAGAGATGTAAAGAATGATAGCCTGGAAATGAGTCTAAATTGCCTCATCTTATTTCCTAGAACAGAAAACTAATGAATACACTTAGTAGAGAAAATCAAAATACTTCCCTATGCTTTCCTGAGTGAATCAAACTTTGATTTGGGGAGCTTGACTTTCCCTTTCTCTCATTTATCTATTGTTGAGGAGCTCAAAAATTCTTCCTCAAAATTAAATTTAACTAGTTCTAGGCATTTCAACTGATTTCAGCCTGTTCTTGAAAATAAAGCTATTTACTTATGACTTTTATCATATTATTTGGCACTTATTCCATCCAGTATAGGATCCTAGAAGGTAAAGTTACATTGCTTGAGAATCACACTGTAGCAAATAGCACACTACTTTCACACCATTACAAATTTCAATGGTAAGCAGATCTATCCAGAGAGCAGGACAACCACAAAAAGTCTCTCCTTCAAATATAGAGTGTTAACATAAAACAGTAAGGTCTTATTACAATGAATAAACTGCAATTAAAAAATCCAGTAGAGGGTGTGGGGCCTGTGGCTCAAAGGGGTAGGGCACTGGCCCCATATGCCAGAGGTGGTGGGGTTCAAACCCAGCCCCCAACAAAAACTGAAAAAAAAAAATCCAATAGAAACAAAGCTGCTCCATAAGTTATTTCTTTTTAAAGTCACTGTGGAGAAAATAGGGGCAAAGCAAAACAAATACATTATTTAATTAGTTAATATGAAAGAGAAAATACTGAAAGCACCCAGACGAAAGAAAACCATCACTTACAAAGGCAAGAATATTAGAGTAACTGCAGATCCCTGTGCTGAAACCTTTCAAACTAGAAGAGGATGGTCATCAACTTTTAACCTCCTAAAACAAAATAACTTTCAACCCAGGATCCTGTACCCAGCTAAACTGAGTTTCATTTATGATGGAGAAATTAAATACTTTAATGACATTCACATGTTGAAGAAATTTGCCCAAACTAAACCACCTCTCCAGGATATTCTCAGACCTATCCTCCATAAAGACAGCATAATCCTCCACCACAAAAGTGAACCCACCCAGAAAATTTTGATCAAATTCCAACTTCCCCAGTCACAAAAGGATTAAAAATGTCCACATACTCTCAAAAAGCTTATCAATATTCTCAATTAATGAGAATGGTTTAAATTGTCCTCTAAAGAGTCACAGATTGGCTGAATGTATAAAAAAACTTAAGCCACATATCTGCTGCATACAAGAATCGCATCTTACATTAAAAGACAAATAAAGACTCAAGGTGAAGGGATGATCATCTATACTCCAGGCAAACGGAAAGCAGGAAAAAGCAGGTGTTGCAATCCTATTCGCAGACCCAATAGGCTTTAAACCAACTGAAATAAGGAAGGCTAAGGATGGACACTTCATATTTGTTAAACCTAATATTCAATATGATGAGATTTCAATTATTAATATTTATTCACTCAACCAGAATGTACCTCAATTTATAAGAGAAACGCTAACAGACATGAGCAACTTGAATTGCTCCAGTTGCATAGTAGTTGGAGATTTTAACACCCCTTTAGCAGTCCTGGATGGATTCTCCAAAAAGACGCTAAGCAAAGACATTTTAGATTTAAACTTAACCATTCAACATCTGGACTTAACAGACATCTACAGAAAATTTCATCCCAACAAAACTGAATACACATTCTTCTCATCAGCCCATGGAACATACTCCAAAACCGACGCCATCCTAGGCCACAAATCTAAACTCAGCAAATTAAAAAAAATAGAAATTATTCCTTGCATCTTCTCAGACCATCATAAAAGTTGAACTCAATTATCAACAGGAACCTGCATACCCATACAAAAACATGGAAGCTAAACAACCTTATGCTGAAGGACAGATGGGTTATAGACGAGATTAAGAAGGAAATGACCAAATTTTTGGAACAAAACAGCAACCAAGACACAAATTACCAGAACCTCTAGGATACTGCAAAGGCAGTCCTAAGAGGGAAATTTATAGCACTACAAGCCTTCCTCAAGAAAATGGAAACAGAGGAAGTTAATAACCTAATGGAACATCTCAAGTAACTGGAGAAAGAAGAACACTCCAACCCCAAACCCAGCAGAAGAAAAGAAATAACCAAAATCAAAGCAGAATTAAATGAAATTGAAAACAAAAGAATTATACAACAGATCGATAAATCCAAAAGTTGGTTTTTTAAAAAGATCAATAAAATAGATAAACCTTTGGCCAACCTAACCAGGAAAAAAAGAGTCAAATCTCTAATTTTCTCAATCAGAAATGGCAATGATGAAATAACAGACCCCTCAGAAATTCAAAAAATCCTTAACAAATAATACAAGAAACTCTACTCCCAGAAATATGAAAATCTCAAAGAAATCAACAAATACCTGGAAGTACGCCACCTACCAAGACTTAGCCAGAATGAAGTGGAAATGTTGAACAGACCTATACCAAGTTCTAAAATAACATCAACTATACAAAATCTCCCTAAAAAGAAAAGCCCAGGACCACATGGCTTTACGTCAGAATTCTACCAAACATTTAAAGAAAAACTAGTAGTACCTATATTAGTAAACCTCTTCCAAAATATAGAAAAGGAGGAATATTACCCAACACATTCTACGAAGCAAACATCACCTTGATCCCCAAATAAAGGAAAGACCCAACAAGGTAAGAAAATTATAAGACCAATATCACTAATGAATATAGATGCTAAAATACTCAATAAGATCCTAACAAACAGAATGCAACAACACATCAAAAAATTATACACCCCGACCAAGTGGGATTTACCCCAGGGTCTCAAGGCTGGTTCAATATACGTAAATCTATAAATGTAATTCAGCATATAAACAAACTAAAAAGTAAGGACCATATGATTCTTTCAATTGATGCAGAAAAAGCTTTTGATAATATCCAGCATTCCTTCATGATCAGAACACTTAAGAAAATGGGTATAGAAGGGACATTTCTTAAACGAATACAGACCATCTACAGCAAACCCAGAGCCTCATTCAATATCGTATTGAATGGAGTTAAATAGAAATCATTTCCACTTAGATCAGAGACCAGGCAAGGTTGCCCATTGTCTCCATTGCTCTTTAACATTGTAATGGAAGTTTTAGCCATTGCAATCAGGGAAGAAAAGGTGATCAAGGGTATCCACATAGGGTCAGAAGAGATCAAACTTTCACTCTTCGCAGATGATATGCTTGTATATCTGGAAAACACTAGAAATTCTACTACCGTATTTCCCCGAAAATAAAACATCCTCCGAAGATAAGACCTACTTACAGGTTTCCTTCTGGGTGAAATATAAGGCATACCCCCGAAAATAAGGCCCCCCCCAGGCTCTGTCTCGGAATAAAAATTAATTTACTGTAAACTGGTTGCTAGGGCCCCCCCAACTGGCATCTAGCAACCAGTGATGTTACGCGGAGTCCTGTTGTCACTGCCGTATGGAGGCAGAGCGGAGGTCGGAGTGAGCGGTGAGCGCAGGGCAAGAGAGAGGAGACTTTCACAGATGCGTGTAGAAGAACAGGAGGATCAGAGCAGATGGGACGCGGCAAAGGTAGTGAGTGCTGGTCTGTCTCTGGTGACATTCCCTGATTCTCGTGGCCGCCCTCATGATGACTGAAGGTTCTCAGTCAGTGGCAGACCCTGCTCCAGCCCAGGTCCAGGCCCCAGCCAGCCCAGTGACAGTACCCAAGCAGGACCCTGGGGGGAAATGTCTGATAAAGGGGTGGGGGGATGTCTGGTGAAGGTGTTCAGTGGCACAGGGGTGGGGGTAGGCAAATCACTTAAAATGACATAGGTGGATCAGAGGGGGCAATCAAAATGACCCAGGAGAATCAAAAGGGGTTACTAAAATGATAATACCCCCTCTAATTCTCCTGTGCCAGTTTGATTCCCCCCTCTCATCCCCCCTGTGTCATTTTAAGTGATCCCCCTCCTCCCACCTTGACACCCCAGTTCCTTTTTTTTTTAACCCTAGAAATGAGCGCAAAAAG
>CAUYPK010060972.1:0-42531 GCA_963574355.1 Loris lydekkerianus
ATCTGCCATATCTTTCCTTGGGGGGGTTGATCTATTCTGGATATTCATGTTACCAGACTTTTTCTGATGATTCCGCCTCATGATTGTTTTACACCATTTTATTTTTCCCCTGGAGCTTTGTCGAGGACCCGTACAGTGCTATGGCCTGAGAAACGGGGGACCTGTTTGGTGTGGTGGGGCTAAGTGGTTCTGTCTTGTTTTTAGCTGGTCTCTGTTCGACCCTAGTGAAACAGTTACTCTGGGTTGAAGTCTCAGCTGTGGAGAAATACCAGTAATTAAGTCACCCCGCCCACCACAAGCATCAATTGGAAAAGGAAAATCCAACCTTTCTACAACCACACACTCAGGGCACAACCTAAATAATCCTTGGGTGATTGGCTCAGTTCAAAAGGTCCAAAACAATTGCTTCAGTCAGCATTTGTCTCGGGTGGGAGAGTTTAAAAAGTCTCTGGCAACTGGATCACGGGGGTCTGGTGACTACTCAGATATGACTTGCTCCAGTGCTCCATGGAGTCAAGAGGACCCACCCAGGTAATAGGTCAGTCTGGGAAGGTTGATGCCTCCTTCCTTACCTTGCACCTCTGTCACACCCAGTCACTGATAGCCCCACAGGACTGTGACCCAGTTGCCTGTAGTGAACAGATACTCCAGGGGTTTGCACCTGCCTGAATCACAGGGAAATCTATTTCTTTGTGCTCTGCCTCTATCTAGCAGGGGGAGGTGAGGCCTGACAACCTCGGGTGCTTGATAGAGGCTGGGGGGTGTTCACTCTGTACCAGCCCCACCCCTGATTGATGTTACTGACAGAACAGAACAGAACAACTTTGGGGGAATTTGTTTCTGTCCCTGCTAAATTTCCCTGCAGAAGAGAAGCTGTTTTGAGTTCCTAGAACCTGTGCCTCAGGTTCTGTCTTTGCTCCTGCAGGTTTGTGTTCAGTTATCTGTCAGTTCTAGCCTCCTGTCTTCCTTTGTCTATAGGCTGATGATCCCCTGAGGGCCAGGTGCATCTTAAGCTTAGTAAAGTGGTCCTCTGGGTCATCCCACCCTAGGAACTTCCTTGCTCTGCGCGTACCTTTCTAGTCCCCGCGCTCTACCCAGGCTGGTACCATCTCAGGCAAACCATTTACTCATGGGACCTGCGTTTCCATCCCAGATCTGTTCTATGGTGGTTGCCACTTGAGTAGATGCCCAGCCTCCTCTGATTGCCCAGGGAGACAGGGGGTGTGGCTTCGGAATATCTGGGAGTAAGCCCTATTGTTGCCAAAAGAAGGCTGTTGCTCTGTGCCTCAGGGCACCACTGCTGCGGTGTGGTTCCCTCTCAACTGACCATCCTCTCCTCACTCCCATGCTGCAGAGTCAGCACTGACCAGTTGCAGTTTAGGCCCTGTCCACACTCCTCGAGAAATCACCCAAGAATCTGGACTCCTGGGGTATAGGCCTCCAGACCTCAGAGTGAGAGTTGAGGGGAGTGCTGGGAGCTCAGAGTTGCAGGTAGAGAATATATACAGTTTTATACAATTTTATGCCTGGCAGGAGAATGCCGTGGCACCCTAGTAGGGGAGGTAGGTCTGGTTTTTATAGGGTCTCTCCCATGGAATGTAGTGGGAGGATCCTTGAACTCTGCTCATTTGTTTGTGGGGCACTCCAAGCCATTCTAATGGGGGAGGGAACTCCCATCCATTTGGTGATGGATTTTGTACCTTTTGTTTGTATCCTTGGGATCTCATCTTGCCTTAGCAGGGTTGATGTGCATTTTTCAACCTTCTCTCCTGGTGCAGCTCTAATCCACCAGGTTACTTGCTAAATTTCTGTCCTTTAACTCTCCTTCTGGATGGGAACCTCTGTGGAAAGCTGGCTTTAGTCAGCCATCTTGTCTCTGCCCCCCCAAAAATAGTTTTTTTAATTTACCTTCCTAATATTAAGTGTTTTCAACTGGCATGTAGTAGGCTGTCTTGATGGTACAGCCTAATTCTAAAGAAATGAAACCCCAAATTTTGAAAATCCCAAATTTTAGATAGTATATTGATAGCTAATAGATCCATGTGCTCAATACTCTATTCTCACCTAGATAATCTTGGAAAGGTGATGGGAAGCACTGCTAAAAGAGAAGCAAGAACAATAATTTTGTAAGCTCTTTAGAGTGCAATTTCTCTAAATCGCTGTCTGCACATGCGCATATTTCTGTGTCCTATCTTCCCCTCTCTCTTTCCCTCTTTCTCTGACACACACAGAGACACTAGTTCTATAAACTTTTGAAACTATGCATCAGTTTACTCCCCAATCCTGAATTGGTTCCTCTGGTTCCTCTCTCTCAGTACTTACCTTGCTAAGTATTTTGTACACAGGTAATATTTAACTTTTATCTATCAATCTCCACTTGTATTGAATTTCTTATTTAATGTTACTTTAAAGACAAAAACACTACCTTTGCCCCAAACTTTTATTTATGAATTAAACATTATGGTGAACAATGCCAAAATAATTACCCATTCCCCTAAGCAACACATCTGATTAATTGTAGACTACCCATTATCATTCACACCAAAACTTGAATTATTTTCCAGGACCTACAAAGTTTTCTTTACATCTGACTAATGTGACCTTATTTATATTGTTTTACCTAGACTCACATAGTCTTCCCACAACTCAGGAATGTTCCTTAATCTCATCTCTCCAGCTGTTCTTACTTCACCACACCTTATTGTTGTTTCCAGAATTATCCATAGATTTTTGTAGTAGTTTGCCTTGACAATGCCTACCAGGATGAACTATCATATACAGAACAATATACATTGAAACATTTTAGAAAATTAATGAAATCCTTTAAGTCAGTATTATTCATAATGCTTACCATATGGATCATTAAGCTTATTTATTCTAAAATGTTGTGCCATATAAATCTCATTTCCTTTATCACCCGTTTTCAGAGACCTCTCCTGAACATTCTCCTATCAGCTCCATCCTCTTTAGAGGAAAATTATTCACTTCATAACATGAAATTGTCATGTGGGTGTGGCAGTAGCTACACCCTTTGGGAGCCAGGCTTCATCTCTCTGTGTTCCCTTTAATAAAGTAAATTGTTATCAACTTGGTTAAACAGAAGAATGATACATTTCTTTTGAATGTTTGCCAAAATACATTCCTAATCTGAGTCCAAAAACTCATGGTGGAAACTACCCAGTCACTGACAGGTGATGTTATACATACCTCATGTATACAAATCCATAGGTTTTCAGTGGAAGATACTGAATTCATTTTTGAGATTCAGTGTGGTTGCTAACCAAATGCTATAAGGCAGCAATAATTTTAAACATGAAACATAAAATGCACTAATATACATTTGTTTCCTGACCTTCTTTATTCCATATTACAACTGTTCATGAGTTATTTTATTTTCAGGGCACTTTTCCCTTGAAAGAAAAATAACCCTGTTTATAACAAGTTAAATCTTTATCTTCTTTATTTTTATCAACAGAGTATAAAACATGTCTATGGATAACCCTGCAGGAGTCAAAAGCCTGTGGCAGGTTTTAGAGAATCATCTGCTACCTCCTGACCTAGGAGGATTTTGAGGACAGAGCTCAGGAAGTTGCCATGGCTTGGGGGCAAAGCAGGCTTTTGCAGATAAACCTTAAGTCACAGATTCTACCTTATGGAGCCAGATATCATTTTGTGGATTAATTAATACTTGTGAGGGCTTTAAGCATGAAAGACATAGTGATAATATAATGTTTTCTTATTTTGAAACAAAGGACAGACACTTTGGGGAAATAATTCTATTCATGAAGCAGGGCTTTTCTTAAATTGCAAATAAAAAAAAATCCAAATGTTCTTTAGTCTTTCAAAATTCTACCTTGGTAAGACAAAATTTTGTTTTCTGAAATATTCCTCCAGATCTTCAAGCTGTTAAAATAAGTGATAGAATTTAATAAGGCAAATAGAAATGACTTCCGAGTTTTCATAGTTTGGATTGCAATTCCTTTTCTTAAGCAAGAGCAGAGTTATTAATTCAAGTGTTTGTTGAGGCCATCCCTGGGCAAGGCACCGTGCTAGGCTTTGCAATGATATGCTAAATGGCCATGTCCTTTTCTCAAGGAGCTTTCAGTCTAGGAATGTACGCAAGTATTAAATAAGTAAAGAAAGGCATGATTCTATCTAAGATGTTAGAAAACAAGTTTCTATGAGAGGAGACTCTCCCATGTGGGATAAAGTAGTCATGAAAGCGCTCTTTGAAAGGGATAGTTAAATTGAGATTTGCAGGATAGACAGAGCAAAAGAATGGAAGAAAGAAGAATGTTGCAGGCGGAAGGAAAAACAAGTCTAAGGGTCAAAGTTATTACATTTGAAAAACTTCAAGAACACTTTATCAGCTAGAATGTCATGAGCAAGGCAAACAAGTCCAGAGTCCTGAGGAGACAGATGCAGGGCTTAAATTCTGAAGGGCAATGGGGTGATGGTAAAAAGTTTGAAGCTGCTGAAATAACAAGTTAAGTACTGCGCCCATCCAGGCCCACAGTTGAAATTCATTTAACTCTAGACGGAGTAGAGAAAGAACACACACAACAGCAAAGACCATTGACATTGAGCAATTCTTTCTTCCCTAGACTGAAATTAGGTTATGACACAGCAATTGAATTACGCTAATAAGTTGTCCAGACAGTAACTGGGAAGACTATTCTCACTGATGTTCAATGACAGGCAATGAATGAGTAACATATTTAAATCAAAGACCCAGAGAAATAGAATTCAGAGAAGAAGAAGAGAGAAACTCAGGGGGAGGAAGAAGAGATGAGATATAGGAAAAGTCTTGAGAAGACTGAAGAAAGGTCTTGAGATAGAAAAAGTTGCCTTCATCATTTTGACTCCCAAACAGAGCCTGGATTTCTTGATGAGGACCAAATGAAGCATAGTGGTTGCAAGATGAAAGGCTCAGGAAAAAGGCTCACGGGGGTTCTTAAACATCAAATAGTAGCATTTTCAAGATGGCATTTTGATGAGGTATGGGTAAATAAATCAGAGACATGTGGATAAAATTTCCCTTGAAATACACACGGGTTTAATATGATGGAGAAAAGCACTTGGCAAAGCATAACATTTGGGTTGCCAAACTCAATAGGAAAAATGGTTGAAGACAATTCAGCGAAATCCTATGTTCATTCTGAGTGAGACAAAGCTATTAAGAGAGGGAGAAAAACCATGAAAGGATTACTTAACAAATATACTAAAGGGTAAAAATAAGTTGCAATGAGCAAAATACACCTAATTTTGAGATCTGAAATCAAGATCAGCTTCTCAAGAATTTCTTTACTATTCTTGGTTGCTCCTTTCTGGGCACTGCTCAAGTATGACACAGAATCGTTTTCTTTTGCTTTTATTCTACTCTCCTTTCATGTAATCATTGCATCCAACTTGAGGGTTTTGGTTTACCACTTTTTAAAAGTATGCATACACAACAAGTTATGTATTTACATTAGGTAAACACATCATGTTGCACCTCTAAAAGCATCATATTTCAATTCTCAAGCTATATTATGGGTAAATTAAGCATTTAGCCAATGTCATAAAATTATTGGTACTTCATATGGTATACAGATAAGCTAGTTTTAAGGTGATTTTTTTTCCTGCTTTCAATTCTGTTCTTCATAGATTGTGTCCATTGTAAGTCTACATACAGTCAGCAGATCAAATATAGCAAGCAAGGCAGAGGCAGCATAGAAATAATCAGAAACTGAGACAAAAACGTAAGCAGTGAGTCCCAAAGAGGAAAAGGGTACAATTTCAAGGCAATGTCAAGAAAAGAAAAGCAATAGAAACAAGAAAGACAGAAATAGCTATTTCTGTGGGTAGTAGAGAAGTAAAAAAGAGATTTAAGAAGGAAAGAGAAGCATCATTGGGGGTAAAATGATGTAATCAAATGTGTCCTCATTCTGAGCTTTTTAATAGAAACCATTGAAACAAATGAGATTACCAGCAAAGTACTGTGATCTATTAAAAGTGTAGAAAAAGTATAGCAGCTGCCTCATTATTAAATAGGAAAATAATTAAATGCTAAATCTGTTTGATAATTATAGTGGCCCAGGGATGTGGTTATGGAGGGATGATGCAAAATTCTTTTGGAGCAAGGTCAGTCAGTCAAACAGACCATTTCCCTGTATGATGCTACTTCAAAGGGATCATCTCAGTTTACAGCAGGGGCTGTCTCAGCTTTATGTACCCAGACACCTCATATTTATCAATACTGTTAGTGTTTACAGAGATGATCATCCTTTGCAAGTATCTCATGGTAGATAATGAGGAATATTCTGATGCTGACTATTTAAGTCACCCGCTTTCTACATCAAAGGACCTAGAAAGCAGAATTAGAAGTCAGATGGTTGCCAACGAACACAGAATCAGAACAAAGGGGAGGAGACCAATAGCTTAAATATAGCAGAGCAAGTGTTATAGGGATAGGGCTGTGTGGTTCTGGAGTTAAAAGCCAAACCCTTCTCAGCAAAATCTGGCGAAAGTATCAGACTAAGTTTATTTCCATTTATAAACATGAATTTTAACATACCTTTTGGGGGGATTAGTATAGATGAAAACACATTGTTTGCAATCATGTCTGAGAACAACATAAAGCCTTCCTATAAAAAAATTGCAGTGTCTGCACGTAGGGTTAACAGGCTGGCCTTTCTGCCATAATTGCTACCATTAATCAAAGGTTGTCTTCTGTTCCCCTGTCTTGTCTGTCGCCCCCCACCCCACACACACACATAGATTGATAAACAGGTGCTATCTGGATATCTCACTGCCATTCATTCTTCTCATCTGTATCTTGACGTAGATGAGTCTGCTGAGTACTTCCTCAATGCTGGCAGACTGGCTGGCATCCAATCTGAACAAATTGCTGATCTTTCCAGTCATTTAATGTTAAGTAGGGCTTTGAAGGAACATTGGACAAATAGTTCAAGAAACCAGATTTTGCATCCCAAGATTGGTTGACATTTCTTAAGTATACATAGTTTAGGAACTGCTATTGGTTTAAAGAACTTCAATTTGGTCTAGAATTTGGCATGTAGAATCCTAAATTTAGACCTAAAGCTGTACGTAATTTTGTAAATTACTACAAACAAGACAATCTGAGCCTTAGATGACAAACATGCTCAACTGTAATTTATAAATCATTGTCTCTTCAGGCTGTTGGATTAATATTAAATAGGAATAATGCATTAGAATTATTAATAAGGTACTATATATTATATAAACCCACAAGCAAAGTATATAACAATCATCTACTTGCCCTGATACTTCTTTCAGCCTACTACAAGCATCCCAGAAAAATGGATTCCTGGTGCATGGAACTGGGTGACAAATTTTCAAACTATGTTGACAAGAAATTAATTCTTTCTCATGGAAGCTGTTTTTGTTGGCATTGAACCTAAACTATGCAATATTTTCAGCGTAGGACACATAATGGCGGTTTCCTATTCTAGACTAAAAGATAGCCTGAGTCTCTGAGATGGCTGCAGAGGAGTCTGGTATCAAGTCCCTCAGTAAAGAAGGAGAGGGGTATCTTAAATGTGAACACACAGGGGGTTAAGCGTCAATAAATTTAAAATTGTCCTATTTGTCCTTGCAGTCTGATTATAAAGAGAGCAGCAGGCTTGTAGGGTTAAAGGGTGTTACTAATTAAAAATGTGTTGAAAGAATGAGTGTGCATACATCAAGTATGAAAGGGACAATGGAGAGAAATGAACACCTGATCCCAGAAGTGACAATATATGCATAGTAGTGAAATACAGATCTCCTGCATGTAGGAATGTGCATGCAGGCACGTGTAGATATGTAAAAATATGCAGGGTAATAATAGTAGGAATTCAAAGAAAGATGGAGATTTTACCTCTTTCATGTTTACATGGATGGAGCTGGAACATATTCTCCTTAGCAAAGTATCCCAGGAATGGAAGAAAAAGTACCCGATGTACTCAGCCCTACTATGAAGGTAAACTATAGCTTTCACATGAAGGCTATAACCCAACTATACCACAAGACTATGAGGAGAGGACCAAGGAAGGGGAAGGGAGGGGGAAGGTTTGGGTGGAGGGAGGGTGATGGGTTGGGCCACATCTATGGTGCATATTTTTATCTATAATAATAATAAAATACTAATAATAATAATAAAAAAAAAAAGAAAACTAATATAGATTTTGGTATCTGGAATGAGGGCACTGCAGTAACAAATACCAAAAAATTGTGAGTAGCTTTGGAATTGGACAGTTGGAAAATTCTGGGGAAATGATCAAATATACGATGAAGAAAGTCTAAATCACTTTGAACAGACTATTAGTAAAAATCTGGACTTTAGGGATGCTGTCACTGAGGGGCTTAAAAGAAATTGAGCAAGTTATTATTGGAAACTGGAAGAAGAGGAATCCTTGCTATATAGTGGCAGAAAACTTATCTGAATTGTGTATCGCTATTGTGTAGAAAGTAGAACTTATAAATGATAAACTTAGATATTTAGCTGCCCAGATTTTCAAGCAAAATATTAAAAATGCAGCCTACATTCTTCTTGCAGCTTACAGTGAAATGCAAGGGAAAAAATGGTAAATTGAGGTAAGAACTATTAGACAAATATACCTTTCCTTTTCTATAGCACTAATGTCTCTGCTTTTTGAGAATGATTTTCATTAACATACATACTTTAATTATTTCTTCCATCCTAAAAGAAAAAAAAATCCTTGATCAATTATCTCCTTCCAGCTTCTAACAAATTTCTTTGCTTCCCTTCACTAGCAAATGTCCCAATTTTTTTCTCATACTATGTCCATTTTCTCACTTTACATTATTCCTCAACATACTCCATAATTTTCTCACTCTACTCCATCAAAATTGCTTTCACTAAGGATATAAGTGACTATTAATATTGTATGGTAATCATTTTACTTGATTTCTCAATGCTATTTCATAAAGTTAACCCACTCCTTTCTTTGTGAAATATTCTTCTTACTCAATTTCTGTGACATGATTCTCTTTTGATTATTCCCTTACTTTGCTGACCCTTGTTCTTTTCCTTCTTTATTTCTCCATTACCAGCTCAATGCTCTGTCGCTTGGTCCTGGACACTTTTCTCTAACTAAGCTCTCTTTCTAAATGGTTCTTCTATTTTCATACATTTAAAACCAAACCTCCCCCTTAAATCTCATACCCAACTATCTTCCTCCCATCTCCATCTGGATATTCCATGAGCATCTTAAAGTTAATCTCCAAAATAGAACATGAAAATTTCCTCTAAGTAACTCCTACTTTGGTCAATATCACTTTTACTCACACAATTGCTGAAACCAGAAGCCTCAGAATTATCCTTGACTTCTCTATCTCCTCCAATTCCTACTTTCAATCACTCACCAGGGACTGTAGATTACCCCATAAAGTATATCTTAACCCTGCCTATGTATACTACCACTATTCTTCTATATGCACTTATGTCTTTCCTCAATTCTCCATATAGCAGCCAGAGTGAGTCATCTCATGTTATGTCATCTCATAAATCTGATGTTACTCCCCTGTTCAAAACTCTTAGAAGACTTCCTATTGCAACTAGAAAAAATTCCAAAGACTCTAGTACCCAGTATTGAGTGGCACCTAGCTACTACTCTGCACTAACATTCCACATTCTTCCCTTAGCTGCCTGTGCTGCAGTCAAACTGGATTCCCTTCATTCCTGGAATACACTGAAATCCCACTTCTTGGTGTACCCTCTGTTAAGACTCTTCTTTCAGCCCACTCTTAACTTTTCCTTCTTTTGATCATGTTTTAGATCTCAGCCTAAATGTCACAGCCTTAGGACTTTACTAAGCTCCAAACACAATCCTATCCCCTGTTATCATTTTCAGTGGTTCCAAGTATATTTTCTCAATAGTACCTTTTCATGTTTTAAAATTTTAACTGGAAATATTTTATTAACATCTGCCTCTATTATTAGGCCATTAACTCTGCATAGGGTGGGACTGTCTCTCCAACTTGTTTGTCACCATAACTTTAGTGTTTTACAGTGCATAAATACATAGTGTATACTTACTCATAAATGAAACATTGTTGGAGATGCCCAGAAAAGCAAAAGGGTAGCTCCTTTGAGCAGTTCCAATAATCTTAACAAATCTTTTGAAGGATTTCCTTTCTTTTCCAGTTCCTAACCTGTAGACAAGTTGTTACTAATAGCTAATTATTTATAATAGACCATCTCACATATCAGCAATATGGCATAATAGGAGTTTCTAGCCCTAAAACCCACATAGAAACATCAATTTCAAGAACCACCAACAAGAAGAATACCTTTATGGGAGCTCAGGAGTCCAGCTGGAAGATCATGGTATAGCACTAGAGAAAAAATAATCTAAAAATAGATGGATTAAAGAGTATAAAAATAAAATTGCATTTTACCTGCATCACCCCTCCCCCAAGGTGGCACAGTTCAGTGTCAAAAAAGATCCCCCTCAGCCTGCAATTTCTCCTTTAGAGAAAAGTGAGAATACAATGACTGAGCACCTACCTCATTTGGCTATACAGATGCTTCCAAGAAGACCCAGTATTGTCCTACCTCGCCTATAAAACTGAGAGTATAAGCATGGCTGAATCATCTGAGGACAGCCAGGAGATGACAGTAACTTGTACAGGGATCTTAACAATTAGCCACAGATCCTACTGAACAACTGAAAAACTCCACAAGAAACCACATCCACAAGCCATGTGAGGTCCTCACATGTGGATCTCCCCGAGTAATATGACACCCAGTCTAGGCACTCCATATCTAATGCCATGTACTCCATAACAGAAAGCACACATGCTTCCTCACTGACAACAGGTGCACAAAGTCCCCAAAGACAGCAAACAGATAGCAATTGGCTCTAATTTGCTGGATTGGAAGGTGCACAACCTTGAACACTTCAGGGCATTGCTCTAGGGAAAACAAAAGGGAATCTCTCAGCACTCAGCCTGGTTTATCAGAAGTCACACAATCCTGATGCTGTCCTTTTTAAGCAAAGAAAAAAAATGTGAATAAACACATTGATGGAAAAGGACTGAAAGACTACCCAGAATTCTTAGCCAGGATAACTGATGAAGGTCTTCCCTGACCCATGTCCAATCAGTAAAAACTAAAAGAGATGACTACTTATACAAATGCATAGAAAGAAATTCAAGGCTTCAAAGAACACAACACTTTGAGAAAACACGACACTACAAAAATGATAAAATGAACCTCTAGTGCAGCAGTTTTCAACCTGTGGGTTATGACTCACAGGAACTGTATTAAAGGGCCACAGCATTAAGAAGGTTGAGAACCACTGCTCTAGTGACTGGCCCAAAAGTAATTGAGATCTTCAAGTTTCCTAACAGAGAATTCAAAATAATCATATTAAAGAATCTCAGTAAACTATAAGAGAATACAGATATACAACAAAAAAAAAGAAAGAAAGAAGCAAACAATATATAAACCCAATATGAAGTTCATCAAGGAGATAGAAACAAACAACAACAAAAAAAAAAATCAAACAGAAATTCTAGACCTGAGAACTACAATAAAAGAGCTAAAAATTTCAATAAAGAGCCTCAATAGCAGGTGCAATCAAGCATAGATAAATGTATAAACTTGAAAACAGATCATTTGAAATTATCCAGAAGAAAAAAGAATTTTAAAAAGTGGGAGAAAAGCTATGAAATTATGGGATATCATCAATTGAACCAAATATACATTATGAGACTCCAAAGTGGAACGGAGAAAGATATAGAGGCATGAAACTATAGAGCACTGTCTGGCTGTTAGTTTTGATGCTATGTGACAAACACAGACAGGTTTCTTATCAAGGTGGCATTTGAGGGAGCACTGACCTTTTACCACACCTTGTGAGTCAAACTTCAGGAACACAGCCCCCCATGTGGGATGACTGTAGAGGCCTCAAAATAAAAAAAATAATAATAAAATAAAAAAAATGAGAAGATAGTACAGGGGAAACACTTAAACAAATTTGGCTGGGAGAATTTTTTTATGAGGAAGACCCCCCCGGGCAATTAAAGCAACACCAAAATTATATTACTGGGATCTGATCAAACTAAGCTTCTGCACAGCCAAGAGCACAGCGAATAAAGCAAACAGACAGCCTTCAAAATGGGAAAAGAGATTTCAGGTTATGCTTCTGACAAAGGTCTGATTACTAAAATCTACAGAGAGCTCAAACTAAGCAATAATTAAAAAATAATAATAACCCCATTTCTATGTGGGCAAGAGACTTGAACAGAAGCTTTTCTAAAGAAGATAGGTGCATGGCTTTTAAACACATGAAAAAATGCTCACAATCTTTAGTCATTGAGAAATGCAAATCAAAACCACTTTGAGATATCATCTAACTCTAGTAAGATTAGCCCACATCACAAAATCCCAAAACTACAGATGTTGGTGTGGATGTGGAGAGAAGGGAACACTTCTACACTGTTGGTGGGAATGCAAGCTAATATGACCTCTTTGGAAAGAAGTTTGGAGAATACTCCAGGAACTAAAAGTAGACCTACCATTTGATCCTGCAGTCCCCCTACCAGGTATTTACACAGAGGACCAAAGATAATTTTACAACAAAGACATTTGTACCAGAATGGTTATTGCAGCCCAATTCATAATTGCCTAGTCATGGAAGCAACCCAAGTGCCCATCAACCCATGAATGGATTAACAAATTGTGGTATATGTACACCATGGAATACTATGCAGCCATAAAAAGGATGGAGACTTTACATCTTTTATGTTTACCTGGATGGAGCTGGAACATATTCTTCTTAGTAAAGTATCTCAAGAATAAAGAAAAAAAGTATCTAATGCATTCAATACTACTATGAAATCAGTATATAATCACCCACACATTCATAGGAATGGTAAAACATAACTATAGTCCAGAAAGAAGGAAGAAAAAGGAAAGAGAGGGGAGGGGAGAGGCCAGGAGGAGGGAGGGTATTTAGGGGGATCCAAACTAATGTGAATAATGTAATAATACATTTCTAAACTACTAAGAATAGAGTATGAATGTGTTTTTGCCACAAAAAATAAGCAAGGAGACGGTTATGTTAATCAGTTACACGTAAGCATTCCACATTGTATATCAAATCAGCACATTGTACCCCATAAGTTCATTAATGTATGCAGTTATGATTTAATAAAGAATTTTTAAAAATTAAAAATAAATATATAGAGTAAGAAAGCTAATTTAAAGAAATAATGACAGAAACTTATCAAATCTGGAGAGGGAAATGAACATCCAAATCCATGAAACCCAAATAATTCTAAATAAATTGAACATAAAAAAGTCTTCATCCAGAAACATCACAAATCAAATTGTCAAAAATCAATACAAAGAGTTGAGGGGATTAGGGGATGTTGGTCAAAAGATACAAAATTTCAGTGAGAAATAATTTCTAAAGGTCTACTATTCATCATAGCAACTACAGTTAACATATTGCATACTTGAAAATTGCCGAGAGTAGATATTAAGTAGTTTCACCACTAGCTATTTCACAATGTGTGCATATATCAAAACCTCATGTTGTAGACTACATGTATATGTATATATATGCATGTACACATTTTTATTTGCCAAGTTTTTTAAAGTCAATAAAAAAGATAATTACAAAATCACAGAGAAAGTGAGGCATCACATACAAGGGAACTTCTGTGGAATTATTAGTACATTTCTCTGCAGAAACATTTCACATCACACAACAGTGGGATGATATATTCAAATGGCTGAAAGAAAAATATCACCCATCAAGAATAATTTACCTGACAAATCTGCCTTCCAGAAATGAAGGAGAGATGAAGACTTTTCCAGACAAAATAATGCTGGAAAGAGCTGAAAACTGTCTTACAAGAAATAATAAAGGAAATTCTTCAAGTATAAATTTTAAAAAGCTAATTAGCAACATAAAAACATATAAAAGAGAAGGGATAAAAATGGTTGATTAGAAACAACCTCTCAATGGCCTTTCCCAAGAAAAGTGGGGAGAAGCACAGGTAGCACCCATCATTCAATTTGCTGTGGGTGGAAACACACCATGAAGGTGCAGAGATGTTGGGCCCTGCCATGTGCCTGAGGCCTAGTACAACTTCCTGAGCCTGACTAGAAGTAGATACATCGAGCTACTTCCCCGTAGCAATGACTCAGCAAGGCCCGGCCTGAAACTGCCTCTACCTAGATACAGCCAAGGTGGTACCATGCCATTGGCTCAATCCTGTCACGCACCTCATCCCCCGCCCCTTCCCCACGCTCTATATAAGCGGCTGCTTGACTCAATGAAGTTGAGTTCCTGCTTCAACAGACTACCGGCTCCGTGTGTTCCTGTTCAGGCCACCGACACTCGCCATCCCGCTCAGCCCCGGGGACAGAGTCAGGCTGGCCCTGCTCTCCCCTCTTCTGGACCTGCCCGATAGCCCAGCACAGAGACAGCATGGGACACCAGGAGTAGAACAATAAGAAAGGAAGATAACAAAGGACACAGGTGATGGGGAGTTTTGTAGCACAGAAGCAGAGACTCTGTGTGAAGACTACTAAGCAATCTGAGCTCCCTGGTGGCTAGCAGCATCCCTCACAGACCCTACCCACCAATGTGATGGTCTTAGGAGATGGAACTTTGGGGAAGTAATTAGAATTAGATGAAGTAATGTTACTGAAACCCTCATAGTATTAGTGCCTTTATAAGACTAAAAATAAAGATTGTTTCCTTGCTATGCTTTTTGCCACATGAGGATGCAGGGAGAAGCAGTCTACAACCCAGAAGAGGACGCTCCCTAGAACTCAACTATGTTGGCATGCTGATGTTGGACTTCCAGCCCCAAGAACTGTGAAAAATATTTTTTTTTCTTTATAAGAACTCCAGTTCATGGCGTTTTGTGATAGCAGCCTGAGCTTACTAAAACATCATATGTCTGATAAGAGGTTAACATACAAAATATATAAGAAAAGCCTGCAAGTCGATAGCAAAAAAATATATATTCAATTTAAACATGAGCAAAGAATTTGAACAGATGACTTGGGAGGCTGAGGTGGAAGGACTGCTTTAGGTCAGGAGTTCAGTACCAGGTGGGGCAACATAGCAAACCTTGTATCTAAAAATATATTATTTTAATTAGTGAGTTATGGTGGCTCACACCTGTAGTTCCAGCTACTTGGGACCCTGAAGCAGGAAGATTGCTTGAGCTCAGGAGTTCAAGGCTGTAGTAATCTATGATTACACCACTGCACTGCAGCCTGGGCAAAGAGTGAGACCTCATATTTAAATAAATAAATACATGCATACAAATAATATGATTAGACATTTATCCAAAGAAGACATACAAATGACCAACAAACAGGCATATGAAAAGATGCTCATCATTACTAATCATTAGCAAATGCAAATTAAAACTACAGTGAGACACATACATCACCTCACACCTGTTAGGATGATTAATAATTTTTAAAAAGATAACTGCTGGCATCAATATGTAGAAAAGTGAGAATATAAATTGATACAGCCATTATGGAAAACAAAAGTATGGAAGTCCCTCAAACATTAAAAATAGAACTATTACATGACCCAGAAATCACACTTCTAGGTACTTATCCAAAAGAATTGAAATCAGGATCTCAAATAGCTATCTGCATTCACCTGCAGTATTATTCAAAATAGCCAGGATTTGAAAACAACTTAAATATACCTTGAAAGATGAATAAATAAAGAAAATGTGGTATATACACACAATGGAATATTATTCAGTTTTTAAAAAGAGAATCCTGTCATTTGCAACAATATGGATGGACCTAAAGGACATCATGCTAAGGGCATAGTCAGGTGCAGAAAGATATATACTGTATACTCTCTAATATGTGGAATCTAGAATCGTACAAGTCATAAAAAGAGAGAGTAGAATGGTGGTTGCCTGGGATTGTGGGAGGGGGAAATGGGAAGGTGATGGTGAAAGGATACAAAGATTCAACTATACAAGATAAATAAGTTCTGGAGATCTACTATACATCATAGTGTCTGTAACTACCACTACTGTATTATACAATTAAAGATCACTAAGAGAGTTTACATCAGGTTCAATGGTTTTTTTTGGTGGTGGTGGTGGTGGTTTTTTTGCAGTTTTTTTGGCCGGGGCTGGGTTTGAACCCACCACTCCTGGTATATATGTGGCTGGCACCCTACTCCTTTGAGCCACAGGTGCCCCCAGGTTCAATGTTTTTTACCACTAATAAAAAGGGGGATGGGAAGAAATCTTGAGAGGTGATGAAAATTTCTAAGGCCCTGATGGTGATCATGAATTAATGAGTATGTACTTATCCCCAAACTCACTGGTTGTATGTACAGCTTTGGCATGTCAATCATATCCTAATAAATTACCTAAGAAAACCTTTTTTAAAAAGGCCTTTTGGCTTCATTAAAGATGACACATATGTGTAATCTTTGTCACCTGTTTATGTTGCCCACAGATGCCATGACACAGACGAATCTTATCTCTAGTGATCTAAATCTTAATACACACGTTTTTGCCATCATACATTTGGCATATATTAATAACAGTCAAAATATCCACGCTTAGTTGTACAAATATATAATTTATCTATGCCCAAATCAGCTCCCATTAAGAAGCAGCAAGTAGTAGAAAGGAGTCATTTATTCAATTTTATCGCAGTTAGGGCTCTAATTTATACCCACTTAACCTCTTTCTATAAGGAAATGAATGTAAGTGTTTGTGTATGTTATGGAGATGAGAAATGACAATTACATACATAGAAAAAATGCTACCTATCTCATTACTGAACATCAGTGTTGCAGGGCTCCCGTTGGGAAGCTATGCACTGATGCTAGCACCTTGTGCACCCATCAAAGCAGGTTTGGGATTCCTTTTCTTGAATTCTATTTTCTTGAATGAGAGCTGATGTTGTATTACCCCTGATTTCCTGAATGTCATCAAAATGTCTTTCTCTTAATATTTCCTTTATCTTTGGGTAAAAAGAAATTGCAGGCCAGAACAAGTGTGCAGAGAAGGGGATTCCAATAAAATACACGTATTTGTTTACTGGCCAAAAATTCTTTCCCAGACAGCACCATGTCAGCTGGTGAATTGCCATGATGCAAGAGCCATGAGTTGTTGGCAAGAAGTGCAGGTCATTTTTCTCTTAACTTTTTTACACCAACTTTTCAGCACTTCCAAATAGTGAAACTGGTTAACTGTTTGTCCACTTGGTACAAATTCATAATGAAAACTCCCTCTGATATCAAAAAAAGGTTAGCAACATTGTTTTGACTCTTGATTTGAACTTGCAGAAATTTTTGGCCATGGAGAATTGCCTGACTTCCATTGTACACTTCGAATTTTGTTTCCGATTCATATTGATACACACATGTTTCAATGCCATTGATCATCCATCATCTTACCTCTCTATACTTCAGCTCTCCTCTGCTTTTCTTCATTGGTAAGCTCCTTCAGGACCATTTTTGCACACACCTTTCTTGCACCATGATTTTCAGTTAAGATTTTCCTATTTCTCTATCAATGTTTACTTGGTCTGCTATTCTTCTTATAGTCAGTTGACATTTTGACACACAATTTCTGGTGAATTTTTGTAATATTTTCATCAATTCTGATCACTACTGACCTCTCTTGATCAGTGACACTTTCTCTCCCTTGGGAAAAATGTTTAATTAATTTGTACATTGCTGTTTTCTTCATGGCATTATCCCTATAAATTTGGACTAATATGCCACTGATCTTACTTCTACCCTCATCACATTTAACAAGAAATGTAATGTTTGTTCATTGCTCTAATTCAAGCTCCAACATTCTCACAATGGCATTAAAAAACACAAAGCAGTAATGAACATCAGTCAGCAAGACACGGCCACACATTAACAAGACTGTAGCTGTTAGACACTGATATATAAAGGTTATGAAACCTTACTGAGCTGTTTGAACAGTGCCGCCAATGTAAGCATGTGTTGGCAAGTTTGAAAACTTAATTGTCAGACTTCATACCTATCCCTCATTATATAGCTCCTTTTCTACTGGTGCTGAAATTTTTGAAAATAATAAGGCAAAGTGAATATCCCTGCTCTGATCTCTGGTTAACACTGTAGCTGGCTGACTCTCATATAATATGCACACACTGGTAAAGCCTGCATATACACATCTATAAAACAGGAAAGATAAGTGTCATTGTATCTTTATATTTTGTGACACCAAAATTTTTGTTAAGGCTATGTGGCTATCACAATTTTATTAGTATTAATTAGACAAACAACTTGACATAAAAAGAGAAAACGTTTTATTACAATGACATCAAGGTGAAGCAGTAACATTTTGTACAACAATAAAACGATTTTCAGAGCTTTTAGTAAATCCAGATTTTTTTTCTAGTACTGCATTATGAGAAAGACTTGTAGTTCGGCTCTGGAAGGCTATTGGAATAGGTAATTAAATTCAGTCTGTGCACTGACTGGCACAGGAGAGAAGAGAAGAAGCCATACCTGCCAGCAACACTCTCAGTTGCTGTGACAACCACATTTGAGAAACTGGATGAAATCAAACAGAGAGTCCCCAATTCAGAGCTTTCCACTTTCCCAGTCAGAGGTATATGTGAACAGCTCTTGCTCATTTCATGCTGGGTAGTGTCCACTGAAGTTGCCTGTAAACTTCTGCCCCCCTCTGAAAACTACGGCTGTCTCATCACTGTTTAAATCAGTGCTGAACAATAAAAAAGATTAGTCCTTCTGCCCACCACCACTCAATCCAAAGCTACTCCATCACTGGTTATTTTGCTCCACATCCAGCATTTCTCTTAATTTTTTTCACTGGAATATAATATTTGCCTTAAGAAAACAAATGTATGCCTCTGGCCAAAGCCTAGAAAATACCGAAGGTAAATGTTTTACCCAATTGTAAGATGACGTCTCTTACTTTTCTCTTAAAAAAAAAAAAAAAGTTTCTTTTAATAAATAATGACACAATCTTATTTTTTCAATATAGCAATTAAGTCCTATTCATTTTCTAGGTCTCCTTTAATGATGGAAGGGAAAACATCCTATGTCCACTCACTCCCAATAAATACTATTTAGAATGTCATGTCAAGTCACCCTGTTAACACTGTAACCCAGCACAGTTTGTTAAAGACCTTTAAAACTTCATGCATAACCATTGCATGACTGTTCTGTGGCAATACAAATAAAAAGAAAGATAAAATATGAGTTAATCACCAATAAAGATCAGAGCTTTACTTCAGCCAAGGGCAGAGCTTAAATAATATGTCTTCAGAGCCTGTCATGTTATACAACTTCCACGTTTTCTTGGTAGCACATAAAAATTACATATGATATTCCCTTTGTCCATGAAAACCTTGCCACATTTTCTTAGGGTTCCAGTCATTGCAAGGAGAAAATAGGTAATACTATATTAATTACAGAAGTTGACCCCTGATACTATCTATATGGTGTTTCAACCCATGCAAAAAGCCATTAAAGAGCAAAATTTAGTCTAATTAGGAAAGACAGTTAAGTTTTCTACCAATATATTTCATATCACACCCCTAACATAGCTACTTAACATTCTTCTGGTTAACTGTAAACTCACCCATGTAACTACATCATCATTCCTCCTTAAGTAATCAGACAGCTTTCCTATCCTTCATCTTTCTCTTCATTTAGATCATCCTTGTTATAATTTGAATGGCCAAACACAATAGGCCAGAGAGGATGATGGGAATTTAGCCAACCTCCCTCCTACTACAGCCAATTAAACTATCTTTTCTAGTTCTGCAATGAGTTTGGAGTTTGCTGACCTGGAATGAACCTCTGTGAGCATCAGCTCCCTTATGTAGGAAAGAGTTGTGATGATTGGAAATGATGTATGCAAAGTTGGTAATTATATACCTGGCTTTCGGTAGGCAATCAATAAACTGGAACTATTTTTATTTTTCTTATAGTCTAGATTCTCTACTGGGATGTATACACTATGGAAAACTGGCACAGTCTAGACAAGAAACAAACATCCAAACTTAATTTAAGCCACAATCAGAGTCTGTGAAAAGAGATCTTGGGAAAATGTTTATAAACATGTTCTGAGATGTATGCAGATGTATGTATGTATGTATGTATGTATGTATGGCCTGGGGAGTCACACCAGCCACCAAGAGAACACCTTGGCCTGAGCTTCTGGTGATCTGAGGTCACAGGAAAAAAAGGAGCCAGGGAACAAGGATGATCTAAATGAAGAATGTATGCATAACTGGAGGATATATGACTTCAGGCCCTGACACAGGGTAAGGCAAGTGAGGCACCTAAAACACAAAATTTAAGTAGTCACTCACTTTCAGGTGACAACCCTACATTTGACAATCTTGAGGTGGGTGTTTCCTTAAATTTAATACCCAGGATACATCATCTACCTCACCCTATCCCAGGCTCTGTCTGACTTCAACATCCTTTCCTTCTTGGATAGAGTAAGAGAGAGTGTGGTGTATCATGTAAAATGGCCTGGGGAGTCACACCAGCCACCAAGAGAACACCTTGGCCTGAGCTTCTGGTGATCTGAGGTCACAGGAAAAAAAGGAGCCAGGGAACAATTATGGAAGAAAAAGAGTGGAAATCATGCTTGCCCACTGCTGTTTTAAGCATCCTTTAGTAACATGTAATAGAGTAGTCCAATATGAAGAGGGTCACCTATTTAGAAGGAAGATCTGCCTTTTGGTAGAAGTACCTGAGTTGAGGGAAATGAGCTACGCATGTGTTTTAGTTGCCCTGGCATAAAGATTCTAAAAGTAATGCCCTAAAGAGGTTAATAACTAAAAGATCTTTAAAGTTTCATAGTTCTCCTAAGACTATTCTATGAATGTTGCTTTACATTTTACAAATAACTTTCGATTCATTATCTAATCTATTTATTATGACTCAGACAAGTGACAATGAAGGTACAGATGCTCCTCAACTTCTGATAGTAAATTGAAATGGGTTTTCTGTAGACATGATGAGAAAACACAAAACACAATATCCAAAAAATTCACAGTGTACTGTAGAGCATTGGTTGTTTACCCTTGTGACCACATGGCAGACTGGAAGCTCACTGTCAATGGCCAGCATTGCGAGAGAATAAGTATTCTACCACATTATCACTAGTACTAAAAGATCAAAATTAAAAATTCCAAGTATGGTTTCTGCTGAATGTGTACGATGTTTGCACCATTATAAAGTTGAACCATCCTAAGCCGGATGTCTGTTCTATTATTTCCATTTTACAGAGAAGGAAGCCTGGAGGCAGAGAGGGGATTATAGCCTTAGTAACTGCCAAAACCTGGCTGGGAAAAATGCAATCTTTCAGGAGGGATCATGAAAGAGTCCTGAGAGTTTGAAATAGACCCTGCTTTGGATCTGGGATCCACCACTACTAGTTATATGGCCTCAAGCAACTCATGTCACCCTTCCTTCCTTCCTGTTTCCTTATCTATGAAATCTATGATATAAAAATACAGCTTACAGATTGTGGTAAGCATTAACTAGAAAGCAGGTACCAAACTGTTCACAAACATATGTAGCACAGAGTAAGTCCTTAACAAATGCTATACTTTATTCCCCTTCAGATTCAATACTATACTGACTCCTGGTCTTTCTGCTTCAGATATTGTCCCAAGCCCTTTTCTAGAAGGCTTCCCTGTCCAAATGCAGTGGTTAACTTCTCCCCCCTGGAAGATGAATGACAAAGAACGGTCTTTTGTTCATTAAACAAATCCTTTCACACAGCTAAATGAGAGAGGGCCTGGGGAGCAGAGCTGCAATGAGGAAAGAGTCAGGCCAGCATTTTCATTGGAAATAAATCAATGCATGAATCAGAGCAGTGCAGCTCAGGGACCAGGGTGGCAAGCATTTTTAGAGCTGTCACTTTAAAAATATGTTCCCTCCTGCCTTGTGGCTCTCTCAGTGAGCAGATTTTAAAATAGAAACAAGTAACTTTAATTAGGCTCTAATTAGCCCCACAAGATTTGTGAGCTAGGATAGTTTATTTTAGAAAAAAATAACAACAGACGGAGGATTTTCCAGGCGCCACAACTTTAATTACAAGCCCAAAAACCTCAAGCATGCTTACTGGGCCAATTAAATCAGCAGGACAATGGCAAAGTTAATGCACTAGGCTAGACCCAAGCTATGATGATGTTTTCTACTTGAGTTTGTTTCTAAAGTAATTTGAAAAGCAGATAACTTACAATGCTTACTTAAACAGAAGCAGGAGGGCTTTAAACTGTTATTAATGCTCAATTAACTGGGATCTCAAGGATGGGAATTCTATCAGTGTTGTTCAACCACAACATGTTTCTCTTATTTGCTTCCAACCCATCTCCTGAGATAGATTTTCTTGGGTCTCTCTCTCTCCTGCTCCTTCTCAAGCCTTGGTAGAAAATTCAGATAAATAGCAAGTCCCCAGTAAGAGACCACAGATGCCCTTCTGGCTTGTTGCAATGTATCGTGGAAGCCCACCCACAGTAGATTTCCTCTAAATTCAAGAAGAAGGGGAGCATTCAAGGGGACCATGTTAGGAAGAGGATGAGGATAAACACTGACAATTCAACCTTTATCAGAAGTTGAAGTGAGAAGTCCATATAGGCAGAATGCTTTCTACTCCTTCTTAAAAGTATATTCATAACATGGAGGAGAAAAAGAACATCTGTAACCCATGAATGGCTAAGTGGTTCCTGCCCATGTTCACAGATCTAGTAAATACCTATAACCAAGGGCCTTTGAGGGTGATCCAGTATATCAGGAAAGTAAACTGTGACATTCCTTTTGTTTCTTGAGTTATGTTGAAATAAAGCCATTCTAGTAAATTAATGTTTTCATTTTAAATCACTAATCTGATAGGAATAACATAACAATTAACATATGGGTGGACCCCTCACGCACCCTTTGCTGAACAGACTCCTGCTTTTTTTATTTATTTTCCATGGCATTATTCATTGGTCTAAATCTGGTGTTCTGTAAAACTCATTCATTTATCTAACAACTATTTAATTTCATGTGAAATGGGTGTATGACACTGGGCAAGCTTCTGAAGGTACAAAAAGGAATAAAGCAGGGTCCCTCCACTTGAGGGGTGCACTGCATACCAAGAGTGGAATGCACGACCATAGACCAGGGAAGAAGAAGGAAAGCTTCCCTGTAGAAATAAGGAGGAACTTGTCAATTGGTAAAGATCTAAAAATTGGCACTTCAATTTCATAAATAACCAAACCAATGCTATTCAAAATCATTAATATATTAGGTTCCATTTGAAATCAATGAAATAAAACAACCCTTGGATAAACAAACAAATAAAAAGGTAACATCTTCCACCTTTCAGTTCACCAAAGAAAAGTGTCCCAAGGCCAGTAACTTCATCAGTCCATTTACTGTGACCAGTACTTCTCAGACTGTTCTTACCTACAAGGAATAATAAGTCTCAAAAATTATCTTTTCTCTGGTTCTTGACCACCTCTCTTTTCTCCAAAAGAATTACAAGAATACACAGGAACAGTCTCACTCTCTTACACATTCTCTGACTACTAAAAGGCATGGCACTTTTTTCCATTCAGTTCTCTGACTTATATAAGTTATGCTTCTAGCCTCCAATAACACCAAAAGTGATGGTGACATTAATAATAAAACTAAAAATATCCAACATTTTAAAAGTATATATTTTGATCAGATGGCTGGAAAAAATAAAAAAAAAATAAAAAGTATATACTACATGCCAATCTCTGTGCTGATTCATATTTGATTATAAATTCAGAGCTTATTCAACCTTTAAAACAACTCTCTGAAATAGATGCTTATTATTTTCTCCTTTTTTCCATACAAAGGAAATGAGGCTATAAGAAGTAATCTCACCCAAAATAAATAAATAAATAAATAAATAAATAAATAAATAAATAAATAAATAAAAACTGAGAGAACCAAGATTCTTAACTCTGAAAGTCTTAAATCCAGAGCAAACATTATGCTCTCAGTGATGCTGATGCTACTGCCTGATGCCCAATGTTATAGACTACCACTGTTGATGTCACTGTTGGGGTCATTAACATCTCTAATGAAATACCATTGCTATTATCACCATCACTAAGCCAAATGAAGCTCTTTCAATAGCCTTCATTAAAGCAAAAACTCAGTATTTTAAAGAGTTCTTTACATTCTAATTAGGTTTTTGGATACCCTATCTCCTAGAAAAATTAAGAATGAATTCATAGGAGCTGTGTCAGAGGATAGGCATGGCAGAAATTTTACTCTGAGCCACTAGCCTCTTGTCTTTGAAACAACTAGCTACCCTCAAATCTTCTCCAAAGGAGAGTTATTTCCGAGGCAGCTTCTCAAACTACCTACTGAACACCCCATAACTATGCTCCAGACAGTAGAAATGATGTGGCTACGTCTAGAAGTAGAATAGACGCCCATCTTTCTAAAATGTGGTTTGAAAAAATAAATAAATAAATAAAAATAATGAAATAATAAAATGTGGTTTGAATGTTGAGAATGATTAAGCCATAAACATACACCAAGAAGGTATGAAAAGGTGTATTACAAACATTACACTTTGGGGAGAGCAAGGAAGGCTTCCAAGATGTTCTAAAAATGGAATGAGCAAACAGGGAAAAGTGACTGACTTGAGTTTATGTGATTTTAATTTCTCAATGGCACCAAAAGAGGGAGCACCTAGGTTTCCTTATCAGGGAAATGGACAAGTGGGACTTGAAACTCTGTCAGCAGTCAAACATCAAAATGGGAGTTAGACCCCTTATTCTAACAGACATGTCTGAATCATAGAAGAAACAGAATTTAGTCTCAAGTTGGAAGCACCCTTCTGCCCAAGTTCACAAAGTGACTTTGCTGATGGAAAGCCAGAAGACCGTATCTCTAGAACTATACTATAAAAACTCTAATCTATGAAATGGCACAACTTGATGTGTTTCTTAATAAAGAAATTTATATTTAAGATGCTTGAAACCAATATTATCTAATTAATAACACTTGATGTGTTGTATCATTTTTTTTTTTGCAAGTGTAAAATTCTATTTTTTCCTATTATAGAAATTGTCTTGACTTCCAACATCAAAGGCCTTCCACATTTCTTTCCCTTTCTACCTGCCGACTTCTACCCACTGTAATTTTACTTATACATAGTACAGGTTGATAACATTTATAGTGCATTTTGTTAATATCATTTGTCTGTTCTTTGACTCCAGTTTTGACAGTAAAAGCTTAAAGATTAATCAGCAGCATTTATACAATTATAACTAAATCAGTATTATTAGATACAGACCCAAGCTTTGTGCTATCATTACATTTTCTTCTCTCTGATTTCAATCCTAAGAGTTAGCAATGTGACCCTCAAGAATGATCACACCAAAAATGAACCCTATTGTAAACTATGAACTTTGGATGATGATGACATATTGATGTAGGTCCATCAATTTTAACAAATTAAAATGTTTTTCAGTGTATGCGCCACTCTGAATAGAGATGTTAATAATGGTAGAGGCAATGCCTACGTGTGGGCAGGAGGTATATGGGAACTCTCTGTGCTTCTGTTCAATCATTACTATGAATCTAAAACTGCTTTAAAAAGCAAAAGTCTGTATAAAAACAAATAAGAGTATTTACATAGATCAGTGGTTCTCAACCTTCCCAATACTGTGACCCTTTAATACAGTTCCTCATGTTGTGGTGACCCCCAACCATAAAATTATTTTTGTTGCCTTCATAACTGTAGTTTTGTTACTGTTATGAATCATGATGTAAATATCTGATATGCAGGAGACCCCCAAAGGAGTCACGACCCACAGGTTGAGAACCGCTGACATAGATTTTTCCTTTCTTACATTCAAAATTATGGCATAGTTTAGCTAGTTTCATACTGGGAATAATATCTGTCTATATTTTTTGTTTCTATTTTTTTTCTGGTCTTTGAGATTCCCTTCCTAATGTCTTGCTGGGAAAGGAAATTTTATGCAGAAGCTTCTCCACCACATCTCTAATGCCTTCCAATTTTTTACTCTTTCTATTGGTTGGAATTCATGTCTTCTTTTTTCTTGAAGCTCTCTAATCTGCTGAACCAGCTGCTTCATATTCAGAACATGCTTCTTATATAGTTCTTTCCTTTTCCTAGAATTTGAAGGTATTTTTTATGTTTTAGTTCTGGAATGTTTTTGTTTTATTGTAGGTTTTATTTGGCTTTTGGGTTTTCTGTTTGTTTTTGCTTTAATCACATCTTCATAATTTTTCCATCATCTCCCTCTCTTCTAAAAATCCTTACTTTTTTGAAGCTATTCTTTCAAAAGTCCTTTATATTTTTATACTATCTGGACTCATTGCCCTGAAGGTCTACTACAGACCTTAAATCCTAGAACTTCTATTTACTCCTCACACAAGTTAGAGCCACTGTTTTTGTGTATCCATCCACTTTCTTACCTCCTTCATTTGATACCTTAAAACCCTAAATAACTTTGCTAAGAAAATAGTAATCAAGAGAAGTGAGTATTTTCTGAGCTTTTGCCTATCTGAAAAATGTCTATATTCTACCTTCATAATTAAAATCTTGGCTAGGGCAGCAAACACTATTAGTTGTCTCCTACTACCTATTCTCTCTTCTTTAATAATAATAAAATATTTGACAGGTCACAGGGATATGGAGAATAAAGACATTGCTTAGCTTTTCTTACAAGTATATGTGGCCAGTGGATATGAGAAGCAGTATAATGTGGTAGCTTCCTGAAATCATCCATAAGGGACACCTCACATGAATCATCTGTACCCTTCTTTGTCAATCTTTCCTTTAGATTGTTGCGTGGAACATGAATGGCATTATCTGCACCATAGAATCATAGTCATACATATCAGAGCAACACAATAGAAAGAACTTGGGTCTCTGCATGCCATAGCAGCTCTAAAATGCTTACCAGGAATTTTACATATAAAAGAAAGTTTGGACTTGATCAAGCCACTATATCTGGGGTTTCTGACAGAGCTACAGCTAATTCTAGGTGAGATAAGTTGGGTACATAAACCTATGGTGAAACAGTTTTCACTAACCAGTGTGATATAAATGCGTCAACCAGTCTGTGAAACTAGTGTATGATGTCCCATGATCATATCAGTGTACACAGCTATGATTTAATAAAAAAATAAAAATAAAAATAAAAAAAATGCTAAACAAATTCAAAGCAACATCCCTCAGAGGGAGAGATGAGGAAAAAAAAAAAAAAAAGAAAAGAAAAAAGAAAGCAGAAAGCATGCTTCCCTTGATTTCTACTGTCTCTTAATGTGGATATAACTTCTCATTCTTTATATACAATGCATTTTTTTCTCCAAGTCCTCCAAGGAAGTTATCTATCTCTGAAGTTCAGAAATTCACAGTGGGTCTTTTTCATTCTTCATGATTTGTACCCTGTATGCACTTTCAATTTAACAACTCACCTCTCCACTCAACTCTGAGATTCTTGTTTTATTTCTAAGCTCACTTACTTCTTCCTCTTCATTTTTATCTGTTCTGTATTTCTGAAGAGATATTTTTTCTAGGCTTCCTGACTTAAGCCTATGGGTTTCATACTTCTTTCATAATTTGTCATTTTTTATTTTTTTCCTATATTCAATACTTGTACTGAATTCTAAATATGGCAATCATGTTTTAATTTTCAATAGTTCTTTCTTACCCCTAACTGTTCATGATATCCTGTTACTGTATAATTGTGCAATTTCTTCTCCAGCCACACTGTATTAGTTTTCTACAAATGAGCAGCAATACCCCAGACTTAGTGGTTTAAAACAACAATCATTTATTAACTCACAGTTTCCATGAGTTAAAACTCATGAGCTATTTTGCTGGGTGATTACAGCTCAGGGTCTCTCACAAAGATGCATTCAAGATGCCAGAAAAATCTGCAGTCATCCACTTCCAAGTTCACATACATGACTAATGGCAGAATTCAAAAGATATACTTCCAAGCTAATGTGACTGCTGAAAGGCCTCAGTTCCTTCCCACATGTATATCTTCCCAAAAAATGAATTCTGGTTTCCTTCTTTCCAAGAATGTGTAAAAACATAGCAGCAGGGTTTCCCCTGAGAAGTGAAGATGGAGAGGCAGAGAAGAGGAGAGAGAGAGAAACTCCAGTCTCTTAATATTTTTATAACCTAATATGGGAAAGGGCATTCCATCAGTTCTGCCATATTTTATTGCTCACAGGGATCACTTACTAAGCCCAGCCTACACTCAAGGGGAAAGGAAAGGAATTAAGGGGAAGGGTGGTAAAAATTTGTGGACATATCTTTAAAATTACCATATTATCCAGCATCCTAATTAGTTTGCTTTTAGGCTATTTTGTGATCTCTAAATTTCCTCTGTTTCCTTGTGAGTCAGTTATGTCTTCATCTTTGCCTTTCTTGGTAATGCTATAGGCATTCTTAAAATATATAGAAACTGTCGTTTGTCTAATTAAATAAAATAATGAGAAAATATAAGAGTTGACTAGGATTGTAGGTAGAAGGATTTGGGACTGGTAGCTTTTAGGGTAACCTGTCAGAGAAATGGTTGCTCCCTGATTCCCAAATAATAAGGTCTTTATGGACAGATACAATCCCTCTACCACCTGCCTTAGTTCTTCCTATACCATTAGTTCAAAATATTTAGGAAAGTGTCTGTCCAAGTGTTTGGCCACAAATTTGTATAAAGGCAGGGAAGGGGAGTGAAGAGACTGATTCATCTATGCACAGATTTTTAATTAATCCCTCTCTTTTCAACTCCTTTATGACCCTTGCAATTTTCAGCTCTGGCATCCTGGAGATGATAGTATAACAACTTAGCGAGGAGCCATTTTCTCTCATTTCCAAAGAGGCAGACTGCTCTAGAGCATAATTATCTCTATAATATCAGTACAAAAAATTCCCTATGTTTGTCTCATCTATAAGATCAGAGGAATAGACCAGATGAGCCTTGAAATTCCTTAAAATAATAGTAATACAATTCAGCTGGGATTTATGATTATTGTTACAGCTATATGTCATATATTTTGATATATTAAAAAACTAGTATATGATAAAAATTAAAATGAACTCAAACTGAGATTATATGGAAAAATGAAGAACATGCTTCTAAAATGAATGGCTCTGTATTTTTTCAAGATGACAAATATTGCAACAGCTCTCTCTACATGTTGGTAGAACTCTGTATGTTGAGCATTGAGACAAATGGGAAGTATTTTCCCCAAAGAAGTGCAGTTTTTTGAACATTTCAGTCATGTAGAAAGAAAATATGAAGCTGAGAAACACTAGCATTTTCTTGGGGTATATCTTGGACTCTTGGATTCAAAAGATTCTGGGAAAAGTAGTTCTCAGCAACCTACATTGATCCTATTAAACACCATTTTCTGAGAATTTATAATTTGGATAACCTTTGCAGTTCCTACTCTAATGCTTTGATTTTCCTTTTCTAAATATAAAGTTCAAGGAGGTATCTGTTATCCTTTAAATTATGGGTAATTAAAAAATCACCCAAATATTTTCTAATTTTGTTTTCTAGTTACATCTTACCCTTATTTTAAATCAATACCAATATGATGACTTCAATTGTTGAATCTAGCATGCTACATTTGGACATGAATAGGGGGAAGGAGTGAATTCAGTGGAGAGTTATAAAAATTCGGTCATATTTTTAGTCTAGGCACAATGGACCTCTTGTGAATAATTGAGATCCCAAGACCTATTCATTGGCACAAACCATGTTCAAGACTCAGGAAAAGCATGGCTATTTCTGGATAAGCTTTTATCATACTCAGCAGGTATACTGTGCTGAATTCTGCATAGAGCCTCTTTAAAGGTTATTAAATAAAAGAATAATAAAATAAGTCAGACAAAAATCAGACTAAATCTTGGGCACAGACTTTTGTGATCTTCTCCACCAGAAATTTATCAGAAAATTTCAGACTAGCACAGAGCCTTGGAACCCATGTGCTTCTACTATTGTTATCATAAAGCAGAACTTCATTCTTCAATATCATTGATTTCATAAATCCAGTAAATTAAAGTCCATTACCTTTTAGGGAATTTGTTTTTGAAACTCTCTCTTCACAACTATTGGAAAATTATTACTTTTATCTAGATGAAATCTGTTCCTGTCTGTTTTCCACTCATTGGTTCTCATTTAGCCCTTTGGAGACATATATTATCAGTCTAGCCCTTTCCACACATGACAATTCTGAAAGCAACTACTACATTTCCTGTGCAATTTTTTTTCCTCCAGATTAAATAATCCCCATTTCTTCATCTAATTTTACAAGTCCCCTTCGTCCTCATGGTTACCCTCCTCTAAATGCTTTTGCTTGCCATCAGTTTCTCCTGAAGTGAAGATACTAAGTCTAGTACTAGTTTTGTTCTAGTCTTGTTACTAGGATGAAAGGGAAAAGAAGATTAAGCATTAGTTATAGATATGAAATATATGGAAGGTTTAAAAGTCATTTGTTAGCCAGGCCCGGTGGCTCAAGCCTGTAATCCTAGCACTCTTGGAGGCCAAGGTGAATGGATTGCCTGAGCTCATGAATTCAAGCCTAACCTGAGCCAAAATGAGACCCCATCTCTAAAAATGGCAGGCATTGTGGCAGGCACCTTTAGTCCCAGCTACTTGGAAGGCTGAGACAAGAGAATCACTTAAACTCAAGAGTTTGAGGTTGCTGTGAGGTAAGATGCCCTGGGTTAAGGAACTATATGATTTGGGACATGCCACTTTACCTGCCTAGATATGATTCTCCATCTCCAAATGTTACAAACAGATAAAATAAATAAAAACAAATAAAAACAAATAAACTCTATTACTTACTTCATATTAAGGATCTGTACCACATGAACTTTGGAAGTTCAGTCCAACTTACAGATATAGGTTTTTTTCTTTTTTTTTTTCTGCCAGTTCAGACCAAAGTGGACCAGATAGCCAGGCTGCTTCCAAAAGCACCTTCATCTTTTTCTTACCTAAGTGTTTTCTGGGATTTTAAAGACTTATACAAAAGGTAAGTACAGAGAAGGGTAAGAGACCTTGTCAAGCTCAACAGAAATAAAGTATGTTACTGACTATTTAGGTTGTGATAAAGGCTTAGACATCAGGGTGAGAAGGAAAGGGAATATCAAGCATCCCTTCCATTAGCCAGCATGGCTCATTAGGAGAATAAAGAAGGCAAGCATGTAAGAGTTTTTTCCCAGTATAAGGGGTGAAAAAATGTATCAGAGAAGAGCTGACTGTATTAGCTAAAATTCCAATGACATAACATTATACCTAAATTTGGATAAAGGTCAACAATATAAAGCAATCATAAAACAACATCGTAGTGCCTATGTACTCACATACGCACAAACACATGAATCAGCAATTCCTGAGAAATCTATCCTTCCTTCTTTGCATAACTGCTAAACTTCCACATTCCCCTCAAGGCCCAACTTAAATTCAGCTTCCATTCTGTGGTTTCCTCTGACTCTCCCATACAAAATTAATTGAATTTTATCTGTGTCAATCAAGGATTTGCACATACCTTTATTACATCCCTGGTCACATAGAGTTGTAATCACTTGGGCATATGTCTGTCTTTGCCACTATGTTGTGATTTTCTAAGGAATAGTTCATCTTAGAATACCCTAAATATTGTGATATGTGGGGACCTATAGTAGGTTTTCAGTAAATGACTTCAGTATGTCCTTAGGCAGGAGTCAATTACTGCTTCTAACAATTTCTAAGAATTTTCTTTTATGGAAAATTCAAATACAGGAGGAATGGTGTGTTCTGTTTGCACATAATTAGTTATAGCCAGTTTGAGTTTACTAGGATATCATGAAAGTTGTATTCCTTGCTAGAATACTGTTTCCAGCCGAAGCTAATCTCCATTCTTAACTTGATAATCATGAGCTTCGCTTAAAGCTCTGGGGGTGGGTATGAGGGAAGCACAAATTCATTCTCCAGGATTTGGAAGTTGAGAACTATGCCAGGGCTGACTTTCTGTAGTGAGAGTACTTTACTCAGAACCTTAAACTGAGTACAGGGTGGTCTTTGCCTTTACCATTTGATTGTTTACTAACTCGTTCCCTTGTCTAAGAAATTCAAAAGGACCTTTAAAGAATAGCTGACAGGTTTTCATCTATGTATAGACCCTGAAATATGAGGCAAACAAATTGCCTCGTATTGATACATACTGTTTGGTGGCAAAATGTTCTTACTACACAGTGCAGCCAGAGTGTTTCCACCTTTCTAAGTACATTTTACCTCTCTACAATAACGCACACACACACATGCATCTCTGCAAGAGCTATGGAGTGTTCTGATTGCTTCATGAGATCATTATGTATCCTAGCCAGTTTGGGCTGCCTTAACAAAATAGCACAGACCAGGTGGCTTAACAACAAACATTTAGGTCAGTTTTGGAGGCTAGGAAGTTCATAATAAAGGCACAAGCCGATTCTGTGCCAGCTGAGAGCCCTCTTCCTGGTTTGCAAATGGTCATCATCTCATTGTATCCTCTCATATAAGTGAGAGTGGAGAAGAGGAAGCAAGTGTCCCCATGTCTCCTCTTATCAGAGCACTAATACCATCTAGTTACCTCCCAAAAGCCTCATCTCCAAATATTATCATATGAATTTGAGGGACAAAATCATTCAGCCCATAGCAACAAGGAAGCTGAAGATATCTTTGCTAATATGTTTCTGATATTCCCCATGATGCATTTAAAAATACTTCAGAGGCCATCTAATTCATTCATTTGTAATGTGGTCCCCAAAATAGTCATACTAAATTCAGATGTTCCAGGAAAATGTATCTTTATTTTCCTGAAACTTCACTGATCTTCCTAAAGAGTCCCTACCCATACACATCCTGATTGGGAAGGGGCTGGATTTAATTCAATCTAGTAATCTCAGACCCATTCCATAATTTAATTTGGACTGCTTCTGGGTAATTATCTCTCTCCTTGACGGCTGCAGTGAATAGCCAACCTTTCAGAGTTCAGCTTCTTTTCAAATGTGGCATTATCTTGATCAATTCAGGCACTATAACAAAATACCTCAAACTTGGTAGCTTATAGACAACAGTTCTATAGGCTTGGATGTCTCAAATCAAGGCGCCAGATTTGGCATCTGTTGATGGTGAATCCTTGGTGCATTCTCACATGGTGGAAGGGGTCAAACTAGCTTGCTCAGGCCTCTTCTATAAGGACACTAATTCTATTCATGAGGACTCCACCTAGTCACCTTCCAAAGGCCAAGGTCACCTCACGACCCAGTCACCTTCCAAAGGCCCTACATTTTAATACTATCGTATGAGGCGTTAGTTTCTACATAAGGACTTTGGGAGGACACGAACATTCAGACCACAGTAGACACTTAAAGCAAGTTGTTCTCTGCAGCTTTGCTAGTCTATGGTGCTGCTTGGCTGGAATATTTTGCAACCTAGAGTTACGGGTAACCTGCGAATTATGGCCTCAGGCATGAATGAATATACTTGTACCCACTGCTGGAGCTCATGGTTATAGCAAATTCTCCACTGTTGAAAGTTTCCTTCCTTTCTTGGCTACTTATTTGTCCTGACCCAAGCTTATGAGAGAATGCTTTCATTTCTTTATAACCCCAAATGTGTCTTCACAGAGAACTCTGGAATTCCTGGTTTACCTGCTAGTATGGTCTAATTGTTTGTGTCCCTCCAAAATTTATACATTGTAACCTAATACCCAGTGTGATAGTGCTAAGAGGTGATGTCTTTGAATGTGATTAGGTGGTGAGGGCTTTTCCCTCCGGGAAGAATTAGTGCCTTTATAAAAAGAGGCTTTAGGGAACCAGTTTGTTTCTTCCACATGAGGACCAAAAGAAGTGACCACATAGAAGGAATAAGCCCTCACTGGATACCAAATCTGCTGGCACCTTAAAATTAAACTTCCCAACCTCTAGAATTGTGAGTAAATTTCTGTTGTTTATAAGTTACCCAGTCTAAAGTACTACATTACAGAGTCTCAAACAGACACCTGTAGAATATGGTTGGCAAGAGTGTGGTTTTAAACTCCCCAGCATATATGCCTCCTGTGATCCTTCTTCAACATTGTTCTTTGCCCTGTGGAAGAGCTGGTTTAGGGCTTTTCCTAAAGAGTGGCAGCAAATTCCCTCTATAATGCTCAGGACAGGCATGACACTGGGGTTTCTACTTCCTTACTATCATATTTTCTTTTCAACCAAAAGTACCAACCCTCATGTATGAAAACTCTTTGGTCTGGGTGTCTATTTCTCTGCCAAATCTTGGCTTGAAATCCTATCATCTTGCTGTGAACTCAATCTGAAATGTAATTTAAAGTGAGAAATGACTTCCTAGTTCTAGCAGATATTATCCTTTCTCCAAAAGCCTAGTAACAATGAGGCAATGAAATCTACATAGATGGACCTCTCTCTCAAAATATTTCAGAAAAATATATGATCTGTGTTATACTTTGATTCACATGGACAGAGCACCTGCTACATGGCCCACTCTGTAC
Source organism: Loris lydekkerianus (assembly GCA_963574355.1). Classification (NCBI taxonomy): domain Eukaryota; kingdom Metazoa; phylum Chordata; class Mammalia; order Primates; family Lorisidae; genus Loris; species Loris lydekkerianus. The sequence goes on from CAUYPK010060972.1 coordinate 34,560, forward strand.
TAGATGCAGAGGATATAGAAATATACAGGGAAGATACGGTCCTTTCCTCAGAGAAATACACAGATGGTTAGACTGAGACAAACAAATAGAAAAGTTTGATATAGTGCAAGAATTCCCAGACCATGAATGCCATAAATGATTCCAAGGATTTAATGTTTAGAGAAAGCATTTGATAGAAATATAGCATGTTTGATCCAGAAATGCTCTTAGAGATCCTCCAATTGGTTGATTTTCGATGCTCGTACCCTATCAGAATAACTCATTACTTAAGAAGTTATAAAAATCAAACTCATTCCCTTGACTCTACCCAAGATATACTGAATCAGAGTATATGAGGACTGGACCTAAGACTGCATATTTGACAAAATTCTCAGATTATCATATTGCCAGTCCACAGTCCTATGTTTTGGAACCTGAATATGGTTGAGAAATGTTTAAGTTATTGGTTTTAATGTAAGCACTCTCTGATGATAAACCAAAAACAAACTTTCCTACCCCTACTAAACACCCAAAAGATATGATTTCATTTGTATACAAAAAGATACATGCTATGAGACAAAATTGTTCATAGAAGCTATAGGTATAATAGTCACAAACTTAAAAAATACCTAACTGTTTATCAAAGGTAAAGTAACTAAATGAACTGTGATGTATTTATATAAAATACTGAAGTACTACTTAGCAGTTAAAAAGAATGACATATATCTATAGAAAGTGATTTAGGTGAATCTCACAGATGTTGTGTTGAGCAAGAGAAGTCATAAGTAAATGAGTACATGCTGACTGATTCCATTTATATTAAATTCAATAATAGGCTTTACAAAGCTATGGTGATTTGAGTTGGAATAGTGCCTATTATTCTAGGGGCAGTAGGTTGCAGAAAAAAGGGTGGCATTGGAGTATGACATGGAAGAGACAGAAGGGAACCTCTGTGCTAATCTGTTTCTTGATCTGGGTAGTGTTTATAGGGGTGTGCTAAATTCCTAAAAATACAAGTGTATGGAGGTCTTACAACTAAGTTATTGAACTTGCCACTGTATGCTTATATTGGCGGCACTGTACAAACAGTTCAGTAGGGTTTCATGACCTTGGTATATTAGTGTCTCTCATCTGCGTCTGTGTCAATGTGTGATGTTGTTTTTCTGAGTAGCGTTCATTATTATTGTTGCATGGTTTTGTGTGCCACTGTGAGAATGACAGAGCTTGAATCAGAGCTCTGATTCGAGATTAAATTTCAACAAAGACTAAATTTCTAGTTAATCTTGGCAAGATTGGAAATAAAATCAGGGACAGGATAGTGCAAGTTTATGAGGAGAATGTCATGAAGAAAATGTCAGTGGACAAACAAATTAAATGTTTTTCTGAGGGGAGAGAAAGTATCACTGATGAAGAGACTTAAGGGTGGCCATTAACATGCAGAACTGATAAAAAATATTGCAAAAGTTAATCAAATTACATGTAAAAATCATCCACTGACTATGAGAAACATAACAGACCAAGTAAACATCGATAGACAAACAAATAAGAAAATCATGGCATGAGAAAGGTGTGCACAAAAATGGTCCTGAAGGAGCTCACCAATGAACAAAAGTAGAGGAAAGTTGAAGTTTAGAGAGAATTTACAGAGAATACAAATTAATCAACAAAGAGTGAACAATCCCATCTACCACTGGGCAAGAAATATGAACAGAACCTTCTCTGATGAAGACAGATGAATGGCTAAGAAACATTCGAAAAAATGCTCATCATCCCTGATCATCAGAGAAATGGAAATTAAAAGAGTATCTTTGAGATATCACCTAACCCCAGTGAGAATAACCTACATCACGAAGTCTCAAAGCTGCAGATGGTGGCATGGAGGTGGAAAGAAGGGAACACTTTTATCCTGCTGCTGGGACCACAAACTAATATAGCTTTTTGGGAAGGAAGTATGGAGAATACTCAAAGAACTTAAATTAGACCTCCCATTTGATCTTGCAATTCCATTACTAAACATCAACCCAAAAAGAAAAAAAAAAATCATTTTATCATAATGAAATTGGCACTAGAGAGTTTATTGCAGCTCAATTTATAATCACAAAAATGTGGAAACAACCTAAATGCCCACCAACCCAGGAATGAATAAACAAGCTGTTATATATGTCTACCATGGAATATTATGCAGCCATTAAAAATATGGAGACTTTACATCTTTTGTATTAACCTGGATGGTGGATGGAGGTGGAACACATTCTTTTTAGTAAAGTATCACAGGAATGGAGAAGGAAAAATCCAATTGTACTCAATTCTAATATGAAGGCAGTAAATGATTTAATAGAAGGTGGGGGGTAGAGAAAGGAGGGACCAGGTAGAAGGGAGATGAGAGAAGATGGGGTTCATGGTTCATCCATGAGAGGGGGATGGGGTTCACCTCTTGGGAGCCACCCAAGAGGTGTGCCATACACTATACACAATTATAAGAGGGACTTCACCTAACAAATGCAATCAGTGTAACCTAATCCTTTGTATCCTCAATGAATCTCAAACAATAAAATAAAATAATATAAAATAAAATAAAATAGATAACTTGAGATCTGCAAGGTCTCAGATAATGTCCATTAAAGAGAAGACCTAGATCACTAAATATGAAAAGAAGAAGATGGGGGGAAGAGATGAGACTGGAAGGGTAATTTTAACTCTCTGTTAAGCACAATGAAGAAATAAAACCCTTTAAAAGGTTGTTAATGGTAAAGGACTAAGACATAAGATAGTGGATGGGCATACCAGTAGTATTAACCAAGGGTTGGTGGGGGAGGTTGGTAGACAAAAGCAAGACTACTAAGGTGGTAGTTTCTTTTGTTTTGGTTTTACTTGCTTTGTGAAATATCATTCAGATACATATGTAATGAACATATTGGCAATAAGGCCAATAGAAAGTATTTGCCAAGGAAAAGGATGTATTAAACAAAGCAATTTTCTTATGAGGACCCCAACTGTTTGAAGGCAGCAGCATGAGACTAGACTGAAAACTTTGAAAAGTCAGAGGCCAGACGTTCTTATCCACTCTGTCCAGCACAGAGCATACTGGCAGACACAAAGAAAGCATTTAATAAAGATTTATATAATGAATGAATAAAGAGATGAGCACCAAATATGGCCAAACCAATTGTGACATCAATGGAATGAGTATAGTTTTACAAAGGAGACTAGTCAGAAGAACACTCATTTAGAGAGAGAGAAAATCTTATACATTTGTTTAAAACTTAACAAGAAAAAGAAAGCAAAAATATTTTACTATTTTCTAGTAAATACTATTTACTATTTTCTAGTAAAAATATTGAGTTGATAATTTTATTTATTTATTTATTTTTATTAAATCACAGCTATGTACATTAATGCAATCATGGGGCATCTTACACTGTTGTTACAGAACATTTGACACATTTTCATCACACTGATTAATGTAGCCTTCCTGCCATTTTCTTAGTTATTGTGTCAAGACATTTACATTGTACATTTACTAAGTTTCACATATACCCTTATAAGATGCACCGCAGGTGTAATCCCACCAATCACCCTCCCTCAGCCCACCTCCCCCTCCCACCCCTCCCTTTCCCCTTTACTCCTATTATTAGGATACAACTGGGTTATAGCTTCCATGTGAAAGCCATAAATTAGTTTCATAGTAGGGCTAAGTACATTGGATACTTTTTTTTCTATTCTTGAGATACTTTACTAAAAAGAATATGTTCCAGCTCCATCCATGTAAACATGAAAGAGGTAAAGTCTCCATCTTTCTTTAAGGCTGCATAATATTCTATGGATTCTTTTGTTTTCAATTTCATTTAATTCTTCTCTGATTCTGGTTATTTCTTTTCTTCTGCTGGGTTTGGGGTTGGAATGTTCTTCCTTCTCCAGTTGCTTGAGATGTCCCATTAAGTTATTAATTTTCCCTCTTTCCATTTTCTTGAGGAAGGCTTGCTGTGCTATAATTTTTTCTCTTATTGCTGCCTTTGAAGTATCCCAGAGGTTCTGATAATTTGTGTCTTCATTGTTATTTTGTTCCAAAAATTTGGTGATTTCCTTGTTAATCTCATCTATAACCCATCTATCCTTCTGCATAAGGTTATTTAGCTCCCATGTTTTTGTATGGGTATACAGATTCCTGTTGTTATTGAGTTCAACTTTTATTCCATGATGGTCTGAGAAGATGCAAGGAATAATTTCTATTTTTAAAATTTTTCTGAGGTTAGATTTGTGGCCTAGGTGTGGCCAATTTTGGAGTATGATCTGTGGGCTGATGAGAAGAATGTATAATCAATTTTGTTGGGATGAAATGTTCTGTAGATGTCTGTTAAATCCAGATGTTGAATAGTTAAATTTAAATCTAAAATTTGTTTGGTTAGCTTCTTTTTCGAGGATCTATCCAGCACTGCTAAAGGGGTGTTAAAATCTCCAACTACTATGGAACCAGAGGAAATCAAGTTGCTCATGTCTGTTAGAGTTTCTCTTATAAATTGAGGTGTGTTCTGCTTGGGTGCATAAATATTAATAATTGAAATCTCATCATATTGCGTATTACCTTTAGCAAATATGAAGTGTCTATCCTTATTTTTTCTTATTTTAGTTGGTTTAAAGCCTATTGTACCTGCAAATAGGATTACAACACCTGCTCTTTTCTGCTTTCCATTTGCCTGAAGTATAGATGACCATCCCTTCACCTTGAGTCTATATTTGTTTTTTTAAGGTAAGATGAGATTCTTGTATGTAGTAGATATCTGGCTTGAGTTTTTGTATCCAGTCAGCCAACCTGTGCCTCTTTAGAGGACAATTTCAACCATTCGCATTAATTGAGAATATTGATAAGCCTTTCGAGAGTCTGGTGGACATTTTTAATCCTTTTGCGACTGTGGAAGTTGGAAGTTGATCAAAATTTTCTGGGTGGGTTTACTTTTGTGGTGGAGGATTATGCTGGTCTTTATGGAGGATAGGTCTGAGAACACCCTGGAGAGCTGGTTTAGTGATGGCAAATTTCTTCAACATGTGAATGTCATTAAAGTAATTAATTTCTCTTTTTTTTTAAAGGAAAAGAGAGGAGACAAGATGGCTGACTGAAGCCAGCTTTCCACAGAGGGTCCTGTCCAGAAGGAGAGTTAAAGGACAAAAAATTAACAAGTAACCTGGTGGATTTGAGCTGCACTAAGGGAGAAGGTTGAAGAATGCAAGTCAACCCCACTGAGGTGAGCTGCGACCACAAGGATACAAACAAACGGTATAAAATCCATCACCAAGTGGACAGGAGTTCCCTCCCCCAGAAGAACAGGTCAGAGTGCCCCACAAACAATTGGGCAGAGTTCAAAGGTCCTCCCACTACACTCCATGGGAGAGACCTTCTAAAAACTGGACCTACCTCCCCTAGTAGGGTGCCATGTCATTCTCCTGCCAGGCATAAAACTGTATAAAACTGTATATATTCTCTACCTGAAACTCTGAGCTCCCAGTACTCTCCTCCACTCTCACTCTGAGGTCTGGAGAATGTCCCCCAGGAGTTCAGATTCTTGGGTGATTTCTCAAGGGGTGTGGACAGTGCCTAGACTGCAGCTGGTCAGCGCTGACTTTGGGGCATGGGAGCAAGGAGTGGATGGTCGGCTACGAGGGAACCACACCGGAGTGGTGGTTCCCTGAGGCACAGTGTGGTAGCTGTCTTTTGGTGACAATACAGCCAGGCATAAAACTGTATAGAACTGCATATGTTATCTACCTGCAAACCTGAGCTCCCAGTACTCCCCTCCACTCTCACTCTGAGATCTGGAGTCCTGTCTCCCAGGAGTCCAGACTCTTGGGCAATTGCTCGAGGGGTGTGGACAGTGCCTAGGCTGCAGCCGGTCAGTGCAGACTCTGGGGTGCGGGAGCGAGAAGAGGACAGTTGGCTGAGAGGGAACCACACCAGAGCAGCGGCTCCCTGAGACATAAAACAGCAGCCCTCTTTTAGCAGTAATACGGCTCACCCCCCGGATATTCTGAAGCCACACCCCCTGCCTCTGTGGGCAACCTGAGACCCTGAGTAAAGGATTTGCCTGAGGCAGCACCGGCTTGCAAACTGGGGAATCTCCCAGGGCGGGGCTGACCCAGAGGACCACTTTACTGAGCCTAAGACACACCTGGTCCTCAGGGGATTGTCAGCCTATAGACAAAGGAAGGCAGCAGGGCAGAACTGACAGCTAACAGAATACAAACCTGCAGGAGAAAAGACAAGCTGATTTGGAATTCAAATCAGATTCTCTTCTGCAGGGAAACCACAAAGTTGTTCTGTTCTGTTCTGTCCATAGCATTAATCAGGGGCAGGACTGGACTTGAGTGAACACCTCCCAACCTTCATTAAGCGCCCAAGGCTGTTAGGCCTCATCACCTTCTGCTAGAGACAGGCAGAGCACAGCGGCTGGCAAACTTCCTTGTGATTCACTTTTGGAGTATTGGTTCACTACAGGCAACTGGGTCAGCCAACTGCAGGGCTATCAGTGACTGGATGTGACAGTGGTAGTGCAAGGTGGGTAATGAGGCATCAACCTTCCCAGACTGATCTATTGGCTGGGTGGCTACTCCTGACTCCACACAGCACTGGAGCAAGCCATATCAGAGCAGTCACCATACCCCTGTGATCCAGTTCCCAGAGACCTCTTAAACTCTGCCACTAGAGACAGGTGCTGACTGAGACAACTGATTTGGACCTTTTGAACTGAGCCAATTGCCTGACGACTATTCAGGTGGTGCCCTGGGTGCACAGTTGTAGGAAGGTTTGATTTTCGTTTTCCAATTGTTGCCTGTGGTGGGCAGGGTGACTTAATTGGTGATATTTTTCCACAGCTGAGACTTCAATGCAGAGTATCTGTTTCACTAGGGTCGAATGGAAATCAGCTGAAAAGAAGACAGAACCACTTAGCCCCACCACACCAGGCAGGGCCCCAGTTTCTCAGGCCACAACTCTGTACAGGCCCTCGACAAAGCCCCAGGGGAAAAATCAAAGGGAGTAAAACAACCATGGGGTGGAATCAGTGGAAAAACTATGGTAACATGAATAACCAGAATAAGTCAAACTCTCCAAGGAAAGATATGGCAGATGTAATTGAAGATCCCATTCATAAACAACTGGCTGATATGTCAGAAATTGAATTCAGAATTTGGATTGCAAACAAGATTAATAAAGTGGAAGAAAGTTTGGAATTAAAACTTCAAGCAGCAATTCAAAAGTCGGAATTAGGAATTCGAGGAGATCCAAAATTGTCTCAAGAATTCAACAAATTTAAAGATAAAACCACCAAAAACTTAGACACACTGAAGAAAGAATTTGCAGCCCTCTGAAAAATACAGTAGAATCCCTCGGTAACAGAGTGGAGCAAGCAGAAGAAAGAATTTCTGACATTGAGGACAAAGCCTTTGAACGCTCCCAAACTCTCAAAGAGTAAGTGAAATAAAGAGCAAAAATGGATCATTCTCTCAGAGAGCTCTGGGATAATTCGAAGAAGGCTAATATCTGACTCATTGGAGTCCCCTGATAAAGTTGCCTCGCTAGGCACAGAGGCCCTTCTCCATGAAATTATGAAAGAGAATTTTACAGACATGCCTAGAGATTCTGAAATTAAGATAGCAGACAGTTTCAGAACCCTAGCATGACTCAATCCCAATAAGACATCCCCCAGGCATATCATAATCAACTTCACTAAAGTTGATTTGAAGGAGAAAGTTCTTAAAGCAGCCAGACAAAAGAAAGCCATTACCTACAAAGGGAAGAATATTAGAATGACTGCAGTTCTCTCTCCTGAAACTTTTCAAGCCAGAAGAGGGTGGTCATTGACTTTTAATCTCCTAAAACAAAATAACTTTCAACCCCGGATCCTTTCAATCCCATATCCAGCTAAACTGAATTTCATTTATAATGGAGAAATTAAATACTTTAATGACATTCATATGTTGAAGAAATTTGCCATAACCAAAC